>JAUZST010032355.1:0-28828 GCA_034779995.1 Parotocinclus haroldoi | reverse complement strand
CGAATAGGAGAAAACTGGAGTACCCAGAGTAAGGACAGGACTGTGGTAGCCTAGCGGATAAGGTACAGGACTCTGTACCAGAAGGTCCAGGGTTCAAATCCCACCTAAGCCAAGCTGCCACATTTGGGTTCTTGAGCAAGGCCCTTAACCCACAATTGCTTGGATTGTAAGACTGTATCAGTTGTAAGTCTCTCTGGATAAGGGCCTCTGCTAAATACAGGAAATGTAAATGTAAAGCTATTCAGACATGGGGAGAACATGCTTTATGCACTGTTGCATGGTAACTCAGTAAAGCAGTGCAACCACATCAATGATTTCTTAGGATATTTGCTAGCATATAGGTATTTTGTGGCAATTTACAGAATAACCTAAATTGCACAACTACAGTCAAATCCCGACCACCCACCCACAGCATATATCAACCACGACTGAAACATCGTCATTTGCCATAATCGTTTCTCTGCTATACCACTTTGGTTTTGATCGCCTCCTGCGTACTTGTTCACTTTGAGTTTGAGGAAAAGGTCAGCTATGAATCAGCCAGGTGAAACAGGCTGAGGCTGCCTGCATGCCATTATGCCTTAACGTGAGGAATATGCTTCCAAGAAAAAAAATAAGGTGCTAACAAGAGGGAGGGCATCTCAAGTACACCATCATAAATCTGGCCATCATCATGATGCTTCCAAAAGCTGAAGGACACCACAGTGGAGTCAGACAGGACACTCGCCTCATATTAACAGATTGTTTGGGCCCAGCTCAGATTTGTCTCTGAGGGTATTGTTTTATTTATTTATTAACAAAGTTTTATGTTATATATACACACAAATTCAAGATTTAAGTTCAGCCAGGACAAAAGATCTGTGATAGTATCATGCACTCAAACGCACAGACACATAATAAAATGTAAAAAGGACATCAAAATCAGTTAGGAAATATTTAAGTACAGGACAGCATGGCATAAGATCCGTCCAGACAATGTCCAATCGCTCAATAGGTCTGGCCATCAGATTAATCATGCTTATTAAAAACTACATCGTGCAAGGTATCCTCATCTAATATGCACCAATTTCACCACTATACATTACACTTGTCCATAAATACACACTCAAGAATCACTTTATTAGATGAGACTCCTTGTTTTTACACTCATTGTGTATTCGATCAGTTCCACTTACCATAGAGAAGCACGTTGTAGTTCAACAATTACAGCCTGCAGTCCATCTGTTTCTAAACATACTTTGGTATTCCCCTTTTCCTCTGTTCTCTTATGGTCATGACACCCACAGATCAGGCACTATTTGAGAGGTGAATTATTTCAGCACTGACATGGTAGTTGTGTGTTAATGTGTTTTGTGCTGGTATGAGTGGATCAGACACAGCAGTGCTGCTGGAGTTTTTCAACACCCTAGTGTCACTACTGGACTGAAAACAAACTACCAATCAGAAATGTCTAGCCACCAGAATCCTGTAGGCAGCATCTACAAGATTGAGCAATATGGTTGATGTCGCTTATATATATATATATCTATATAACTATCTATATGGTAGTAATATGGACAATGAGCATGCGTATGAGTACGAGTAAAAACAAGTAGGTGTACTTAATAAAGTGATCAACTTTGTGTATAGTAGCAATGCCTATTTGTATTAAGGCTTTTTTGCCAATGCACTGTGAAGAAAAAAAACATCTTCTCCTCTGATATTAACTGTAGTCTTTATAACCTTTAGAATATCATATCTATTTCACCATGTTCCCCTTCAAAAACAACCAATCCATATCAAGCTTCTATGGACTTGTCAGCTTGGCAAGCGATGAAGCTGACAGATGTTACCATTAGTCAAGTGTAAGTTTTTAAATAGTGTAAACAAATTTCCTCTATTTTCTGGTTGTATTCTAATAAATAGACTGAGAAATAATTACACATGAAAATTATACCACTGCTAACTCAATGGTATGTCATGAATAATGGTGGCCTAAAACTTTTGCACAATACTTATATAGTGTCCATTTGTCAGTGATTTATTCATTAAGATATTTAAACTATATATATATATATATATATTTAAATATTTAAATAGTTAAAATTGATGTTATTTGTTTATATATAATAATATAATAAAATAACATCAATCTTGATTATTTAAACCAGGAAAAACTCCATCAAATACGCCACGTACCTGCGGCTCCACTTCTCTGGATGACGAGCATAGCTTCAGTACCCACGGCGCAGTCCTTCAAGATCTGGACCACCTGCGTATGGTTGAGACCCTGAAGCCCCTGCTGGTTAATCTCTACTATCAGATCACCCTCACACAGACCCGGACATCCCTGTGGCTCCAAGACCTAAACAAACATAATATCATCAGGAACAAACGCACTCTGGCTGGCAAAGTCCAAGTGTGATAGATAGATTCTATGTAATAAAGCATGTAGTAAATGCTTATAGTGCAGTCATGTGACCATTGTACTATTTATCTAAAGCAACAATTTCACTATTCAGCCATTCTGTTCGCAGTAAAATGAGTTTATAATGGCTAGAGAAAATATTATGGTTGGAAGGTATGCTTCTATTTATTTCATCCGATTACTCCTAGAAGAGATAATCATGTGAGAACAACGTAATAGTGTGTGCTTCTAACCTGAATAAATCTAATCAAACTTCACCAACAGTTTTGTTGCATTTATGTTTAGTGGTATGGTTACTTCAGGGTTTACCATTTACTCAAATAGTAAAGCCAATAAAACACCATGTATAGCAACGTAAACGATATGTTCTGTCAAACTGCACAATATGTGATATGGACATTGTCCGAACACCATTTGAAATATATGCTCCTATATCTTTTACTATATCTTTATATATATTTAACTACATCTTTTCATTGGCCAGCACTGAAGATATGACACTTTGATACAATGTAAAGTAGTCAGTCTACAGCTTGTATAATTTGTGTAAATTAGCTGTGCTCTCAAAATAACTTAACACACAGCCATTAATATCTAAGCCGCTGGCAACAAAAGGGAGTGTAAATTGCGGCCACAGTGCCAATATTTGGTGTGGACCCCAGCACTTCCTCCTTCTCTTGGGAATGGAGATCAACAGAGCTGCACATGTTACCACTGGAATCCTGTTTCCACTTCTTCATGACAACATCACAAAGCTGGTGGATGTTAGAAACCTTGTGCTCCTCCACCTTCCACCCCACAATGCTCAGTAGGGTTTAGGTTTGGAGACATGTTTGCCAAGTCCACCACCTTGACCCTCAGATTCTTTAGCAAGGCAGTGGTCGTCTTGGAGGTGTGTTTGGGGTTGTTATCATGTTGGAATACTGCTCTGCAGTCCAGTGTCTGAAGTGAGGAGATCATGCTCTGCTTCAGTATGTCACTGTACATGTTGGCATTCATGGTTCCCTCAATGAACTGTAGGTCCAAACAGCCAGCAGCACTCATGCAGCCCCAAACCATGATATTTCCACCACCATGCTTGACTGTAGGCAAAACACACTTTTCTTTGTACTCCTCACCTGGTTGCCTCCACACACACTGAACCAAACTGACACCATCTGAATCTGAACCAAATAAGTTTATCTTGGTCTCATCAGACCACAGTACATGGTTCCAGTAATCCAAGCCCTTAGTCTGCGAGTCTTCAGCAAACTGTTTTGGGTTTTTATGTGCATCATCTTAAGAAGATGCAGACGAGTTTGATACAGTGTGTGACGTATGGCCTGAGCACTGACAGGCCGACCCCCACAATTTAAACCTCCTGTGGCTATGATGCTGAGCACGAGCGCTCAACTTCTTTGGTCGGCCATGGCAAGTCCTGTTCTAAGTGGATCCTACTCTGTTCAAATGCTGTACGGTCTTGGCCACCGTGCTGCAGCTCAGGTTCAGGGTGTTGGAAATATTCAACTACACTATTCTTTTCGTAAGCTTGTGTCGCATGCTTTTTAAAATGAAATGTTTATTTTAAAGCCCACCTGTTTGACCCTCTGGCCTGTAGGACTGTCTGCAATGGTGAAGCCAAAACCCTCGGTTCCTTTGGTCATGTTGAGGCTTAGAATCTCTGGAGCTGCATGGGCACCTGCTGTCACCCCTGTTGAGGAAGCCATGGATACAGCGTCATCATGTGGAGGCCCTGGCGTGGTGAGGGACGGTGGCTGTGATCCGTCAAGGTGTGTGTCACCAGGGTGGGACACTTGAGACAGAGCATCTCCATGCTCAGGGAGCAGACGTCCTGTCAGAGACATGTATTCCATGTAGTTATCGTAAGTGCTACGTCCGTTCAGAAGAAGCGAGGGGTCCACCAGACCTAGAGGGGGAACAGTTGTAGTGGTCGAATTTTCCTCAGGATCGTAGGGCAACGGGTAGCCTCGACACAGCACGAGAGTCACACTCTGACCGATGGGCACTGACTGGAAGAGCTTGACCACGTCTGCATGGGTGGTGCCCAAAACGCATATGTCATTGATGTAGACGATGACATCACCTGCACGTAAGATAATTTCAGAAATACTGATTCTACTGAACTCATATACATCATAGATTAAAAATCTAAAATAATTCTTATGTGAAATACAGTACTGGCCACCATTATATTTGTTGTTTTAGCAATGGTATAACGACCATATATAATCTAACTTGTCACTCTAGTCCTCTTTTCCAACAATCTTCATTTTAGCCCTTGTGAGCTTTAGCATATCTCAGCCTTTTCGCTCTCTTAACCTTGTAAAAAAAACAAGTTGTTTCTTGGCTGTTGCTCTTCCAAAAAAAAAAACTCCTAATCAAGCTTCTTGAAACTGTAAAAGGGTCAGCTTAGCATTCCTATAAAACTGCCAGATGCTGCTATTGCCCAAATGTAAGGGGAGATCACACAAAATACTTACCACTGTACACTGCAGAGTATTTTATTTGTATTAGAAAAAAAATAATGGTATATGGTCATTATATGCCATTTCTAAAACAATAGTATATCTAGTGTAATGGTGGTTTAACAATTTTGCACAGTAACAATACTACAGTCTCTGGTGTTAAACATTTATGAACATAATATTATTATACAATACAGGTATGCACCCTTTAATGTCTATCGGATCAATGTCTGCTCATGTGGCGAGGTTATGCAGGCAGTTTTGAGAGGATAAAGAAACGGATACCACTGACTGCCCCAACACCCTCACCCGCCAGTGGAACACCTCGAGGACATTATATTTTGGCCCAATTCTACCCTCTATAGAGTAACAATTTCAATTTCCTTCAGACGATGTGGCCTCTTTTCATTCCTAACACATTACCCAGAACATATCAGAAAAGATATCCTGTGATATGATTTTTCCCCCTTAAGATCTGAGTAGTACATTTTTTTGAGTAACACACACACACACACACACACACACACACACACACACACACACACACACACACACACACACATATATATATATATATACAGTTTGTGAGGAAAACAGAGAAACCACACAGACCTGGGGAAAACACGCAACAATAACAGGCAGTAGCCAAGCTAGGAATTGAACCTGGGTCCCTGGAGCAATGAGGCAACAGCACTTACTGCTACTCAATGATCAAATCAGCAAGTCTAAATACCTTCACAAACAGACCCTAGATACCTGCCCTCTTTCTCTTAGACTGTATAATCTAAGTGCTGGTTTGTATAATAACTGTATTTTTATAGTTCCATCTTAATTGCAGTCATGAGCTGTGTTATTTAAGCTCATGCTCAGATCTATGCTTGGTTTCCAAGCGATTTGATGCTCGTAGGCATCCTGTTATTGCCAGATATTAATATTTTACCTCATATATTTCTCCACTGTATTACATATGACTTTACCAGTCATTACTGAACCTTTCTTGTTAACTTCGCTCTTGTGTAATTAAACAACATATATTTTATTGTGAAATACACACTGCTCAGGCCTATTACAGAAGAAAAATGCCATCCAACGACATTCATTCATGTTCCATTCCATTACAGAAAGCCATCCTTATCTGTGTATTCGCTTTCCATTATTTGTGGTTAACCAGCATTCAGCAATATTACATAAAAAAAGCTGAGAAACAAAGCTCAGAAACAGCTTAGGACATGAATCATCTCAATGTCCAGCATATCCGTGTTGTATATGTAACCTTTCATTCACTTGACCGTGGCCGGGTGGCTCAGGGGAGCTGTGCATGTTGCCTGAGGGCCAGAGTGAGCACGTATTCACTTCCACTGTAGGGTAATCTCTGAAGTTGTTGTATTTTTTAACCTGCCTGCAACAACGACATGTATATGACACAATTCCACAGTGACTGTCAGTTTATTTCGTCCTTATAGTAAATGTAAATGTATAGTTTAGAAATAAACTACAAGAAAATGGATTGTGAATATGTTAGACATCTAAAGTTCATATCTCAAAGCAATACTGCTGTGTTTTATCTGTACTCATACATGGCACTGCACGTAAAGACTACATGACACATGTTTGCAACAAGCCATATGCGGGAGAAAAAACATCATACTGCATACAGGGTTACACCTAGAGTATATCTATAGTTTCAGGTCTCAGGGGGGTCTTAGAATGTATCGCACGCAGAGGGGGCACTTCTTTACTTCTATCAGGTTTCATCTCAAGTGCTCACACCACTCAACCTAACACATCATATGTGTATGTAAACAAAACATAGGATATGCTACACAAGGAACGACAAAACTTGGAACTTAATATGCCAAAAATCTTTTCTTGACTATGAATATATTTACTATGAGTATTTTTTAAACATAGTGAATTTGAAATGTGAAACATATTCACATTAGAACCGACCTACAATAAAAAGTTATCGCCAACAAACTAATCTACAAAACTCATGCCTGTTTTAACAGCACACACGGCCTACTCTATATTTGAAAAGTGGAGCTAGTGTGGTTAAGGAACATGGACTGCATTTTGCATGCATTAGATATGGAGATGTTCCAGAAAAATCAAGCTCACACACACACACATCTATACACACTGGCACAAGATAACACCAGAGTGCTTTGTTTACACATTGCACTAATTCCACCTAGACAATATAAGGCTAGAAGCGAGCATCCTATCTGACGTAACCAGGTGTATCGATGTAGCCTTTTGTCTCTTCTAAAGAGCCATTCATTCTAAAAGCAATATTAAATAGTGGCGGGATACAGGTGTGCAGAATTGGGATATGCCACCTCCAACACCCCCTCCCCATCCCCAGCAGCTCCTTCAGTAACCAACAAGCACCTTCAGTAGAATGTTACATATTTACATTTTTTGGGAAGTCTGGTAGCCCTGTTGATCATTTGTCAAATTGTTTGATTTACCTGGTTGAATATGGGTTATGGCTCCATTCAACAATAAAGTTGAGACCAGTCTCTTACAAAGACTAGTTGGATAACTTTTGTGGAGGGCTTTTGAAGGCTAGCAAAGTTTAACGATGCAATTTCACAATATACACTGCAATGCCATAAGTCTGTTTCATTTTAAACCATTTGTTGTTTTCATTTCCATTGTATATTTACAAGCTACAGAGTTAACACTAGTACATCCACTATAGCTTGGTCATGTGTCTGTTGTTCTTCTTTACGTGTGTCTACAATGAAAAAGCTTTCATCGTAAGTCGACTTCTCATTCGCAAACCATTTACAGCCCCTGATAAAAGTGCTACTGGTGCAAATGAAAACTCATAGATACATTGCTTTTCATGCGAAGCCCCAATTAAGGCCTAACAAGCAAATATGATCTGTAAGCTTTGAGAGTGTTAAAACAACACATTCATAAGCTCATGCCTATCCAGGAACACCAAAAGTCATAAAAAGAAGTCATTAAAAGTGTTCAAATGTATCAAAATGAGCCAGCACCAAAATAAGCTGTATTGTTTTTCTTCCTTTAACCCTTTCTCTCTCCCATATTTGTTCTATGCCTGTCATAAATATAGCTGACATTTCCCTGGGCCAGGGTCAAGCTGAAGATGAAAAGACCCACTGACATTCATGGTAATGAAAAGGCTGATGTACTCGTGCTGTTGACCCCATCTTCGTCTGCAGCTGACTTTTGACTATGCATCACTATTGAACCAGTAAGACAAATAAAAGGCTGACCTATGGGATAATAAAAGACTGAAAGGATTGAAGAAACTATCAGAATATTAACTCCTTAAAGTAGAATGATATTTAAATAAAGGATAGAGAGGAAAGGATAGGGACAATAAATATAAATATTATGCTGACGTAAATAGGCAATAGTTACAGAATTAAATAATTATAAATACCAAAATAATAATAATAATAATAATAATGGTTTTTTTCCCCCACTAGACACATTTTTGTTTGTGGACCCTCATTTTGCAGTTTAGTAGTTTATTATGCTATTCACTTTCTCACAACATCAGTGGTATGGCACTTTAATGTTTTGAAATTATGTTAATTTGGAAAAATATAATAATAATAATATTAATAATGAGGTAATGCTGTGTAGAAATGTCAGAGATGCACGCAACGTTGCAGGAAACACAAGCGTTTATCCATAAATTTTCAGTTCAGGCAGTTCATGGTCAAACCACAGCAAAGTGGTAGGTCCTGCGATAACAAATGTCATATACAGAGTAAATATAAAGGGTGTAGGTGAGAGCGTTGGGTGTGGTCACGTAAGCAGTCAGTGGGTGTGATAGTTACCAGTGGCAGACTTGTGAGAATGGCTCAATGGAAGGTCTGCTTTTTGGTATGAACTCCACTCGCCATGCTTGGAGGAATAAGAAGGATGAATACAACCACAAGAACACGAGGTTATAACATCATACTTTTGGGGTGCTTTTCTGTAAGGGGACAGGATGACTGCACCGTATTGAAGGGAGGATGGATGGGGTCATGTGTCGTGAGATTTTTCCCTCAGTAAGAACATTGAATAACAATTGATAAACTGCTTAACAAGCAGTTAAAGGCCCTGGAGTGGCCTAGTCAGTCTCCAGACCTGAACCTTATAGAAAACCTTTGGAGGGAGCTGATACTCAATGTTGAACAGTGACAGCCCTAAAACCTGAGAGATAATCTTACAGTTTAAAAAGTATTTAAACTTTGTAGTATGGGCCACGAACACCTGCTAGGGATTTTAGACTGGTTATTATAGTCTGGTTAACATTTGCAACTTCTCATTATGATGGTTTTCAAAATCACAAGTAAGAAGTAATAAGACTTGACACAGAATTCTTTACTAAAAGAACCTAGTCGCTTTCAATGCTGTTGCCTCACCTGCCAGACCTTTCAGATTCTAAGTCAAGGTCTTTGGAAGAGATTCATTGCATCAGGGAGGCCTGATGGGGAATTCGACAAAGCCTAAATTTTCACTCCAGCTCTCCTAGAACAAGCCTAGTAATTCCTCCTGCTGTCTGGACTGTCACTTCCTTAATCAGAGGCTGCCACAGACTGAGCCGAGGAGAGGCCATTCTCTATAACGCTGAGCGTTCAGGCTCCATTAGCCGCTCCTCTGCCTGCAGAGTCCTTGAAATCAGAGCATATAGAAAATGGAGCAGAGGGCTGAACTAAGTGGGTTGGATATGCAGTACTCGCTCGTACTTCTCTCTATGCAGTAGCTGCACAGGTCTTCCCGCAGTGATGGTCCCTTTACGTCTAGTGGAGAATGGCATTAATTCACTCAAAGAGTGGATTAAAGGACCACAGAGCCATTAATGATACAGTCAATGGAAAAGCAGAAAATGGCTCTTAATTATCATATGCCACTACAAAGGGTCTTTTAAATAGATCCTTAAATAGATATATTACTTTATCAATCGCTGTAGGGAATTTACATAAAGCGTAATGCTAATAAAAATAATTATAATAACTATTACTATTGTTATTAATAATACAAATAGCTCTTATTTATAAAATAATCAAATAATGTATTTAGAAATAAATGCAATAGATGCCCTATTAGAATTAGGCTCATCCACGTTCTGTTTTTTAAATTAATCTTATTTAGAATATTTTTTTAAATTTAGAATTTCAATCCATTCTTGTGAATTTTATTTTTAAATATCCGATTAACTTTTTATTGATCTGCGTGTAATTTCTGTTTCTTATATATTTAGTCTTTCTTAAAATATTTCATTTTTTGCTTTAGTTTTTAAACTTAACGTCAAAATATGTTAAATGTGTAAAAAAATGTTCAAATAACATTTAGATTTATTTCCCAGGACATTTTCAGAATATTTTAATTTATGTTTTTACTTCAAAACTAACAACACACTTATTTCATGCCACGTTTAGTTTTACATATTGTTAATACCTTATTACCTTTTATTTGTGTTAATTATTATGTTAGTTCATAGTTAATTGCAATAATCACACTTTTAAATTCACCTCAAATAGTATTTTATATTTCTCTAATTTTGTCTCTGCAACATGTTTATGTGTTGTATGAGAATATAAGAATATATTCATTTCAGCAATTTCAAGAATACCACTTAGGATTAACAAAAGGAGATCAATTCAAATTTGCAATGACCTTAATTGGTCCTTAACAGGTTTAATTTCTCCTTTGCAATACATAATTTAATCAATCCAAAAGTTATTGTGATTCACTGGATGACTGTAATTGTGATTATACTCTAAAGAAATCTTATTTAATATCAGGCCATAATTTATCAGTGTCACGGTCAGCACACAAGACTTTTTTCTCATTATTATAAACCTGAAAGCAGGCCAGTACAGATCATCACATTACACAGCCTGGCAGCATGGTGATATTGAGCTCCAGGGTGTACTCAGCACATAGTGTTAAGTACCCAGCTTTGGCATTTATAGGCTGCACCGGAAATGATGGCTATCAAGGTATAAAAATGCATGTGCTTAATAAACCCCGTTAGCACAGGAATAAATGTAATTTTTGCTTTTATTAATGTCAGATTTTGGATCATGGGTGTTGTTTCTTCAATAGCGTTGTAGAAATATGCCACTGAAAACGTGTATGTAGCTCTATTTTTGGGAGTAAGTAACCAAGAAAGCATTTAGGACAGTACTTTTATCAAGTTTAAATTACTTTATATTGTTGGGCCAAGTTAAAAAGCTGAATGGAAAGTCTCACATTTTACAGCTCAATGCACTCACTCTGTTCCCCTCAACATGCCCATCTTGTTGAGCATCGGTGAACGAAAGTACTGAGGTGTGTGCGCAGAGACAGACAGTATATCAAAATTAAATATTTAGGACTAAGCCATGGTTAATTACACCAGGGTTAGTATTGAGCCCGCAATCTGATTGGCAGAGAGATGCCCTCCACGCCATTATTGTATAATAATAATAATAATAATAATAATAATGGCATCCTAATCTAACCAATCTAACCTACATACACACGTAACCTAGAAACGATGCCAGCATTCAGAGGCAACAAAGTTACAATTACACAATAATGACACAATATTCTGTTAGATAATAGATTCACAATGACTCAACACAAAATGAATCAGCCTTCACTATCACTCACAAAGACATTGTTTGCTGGTCTTGATCTCGGCGTGTTTCATTAAACACCATCGACAGCTGATTGGAGGTTCATTTACCTGACATGTATAGTGCAGCTCCTCACTCAGCCAAGCTGCTGATGATCTATAACTCTCCCTTTACGTTTCTGACTGACAATATTACCATGAATAGCTTCATCTAACCACCTTCATCTTATAATCACTAATAAAGTATAACGGATCCTAGACTTTGGTTATAACACCGGGACCACCCCCAGATTTGCTGCAGTCAGTAGAAGTGTGTAATATACAGTAAATCTGACCCAGTTTATTTATTTATTTCGTTTATCATTCTATTTGTGTTTATTGTCTGTATAACAAATGTATAACCGTTGTTATGTGTCCTACTATGCTGTATGACCCGTTTTGATTCGGTTTATGACGTTTTGGCAGCGTATGAACAGTATAACTTTTTTGTAAACATATTGTTTGAATCAAATTGCGTTTTCTGTCCTCTTAAGCTTAAAATGTAGCAATAAATGGCAATATATGGTATAATTTCAATTATACACTCGAGGTCGTGCTTAACATGGGACAATGGCACAGGGGTCAAGCAGTCGTGGGCATGAAGCGCAGGCCGAGCATAATTTTTTTGCGTTATATATTTAATATAAGTTAAACTTTAATACTCGGGTTGTCATCAAATTGAACACTAAGAGCAGCTTGGGAGAATTTCTTATATACGATAACTATCTGTACAAGGGTACAATCTTAGGTTTAACAATAACTAATATATTAAAGAACAGATTTTATTGATGGTTACTTGATGGTGCAAATGGACAGCACTGTCACCTCACTATCCAGATATTCTCTGATTTTCTCCTGGAGTATTCACTACCTATATGGAGTTTGCACGCATTGGGTCAGCTGGTGTCTCTAAAGTGTCTCATTGTGAAGTATATGTGTGGCCTGGGATGAGTCGTCACCATGTATAGGGTTGATTCCCACCTTGTGCACTGAACCATGATCCTGAACTGGCATAAGCATGTAAGAAAATGAACAAATGAATGATTGTTTATATCCTGACTTTAACGTATTTCCTGTTTTTTTCTTCAATGTTCACAGATAAATGGCTTTCCTGGGGAAAAGCAAACACTGGATGTTTGTTAACAGTACTACAATAGCCCACAAAGGACAATGGGTTTTTTCAGTCCTTGTTAACTCAAGACAAATCTATTCAAAATATTTCTCTCCTCTTGGTTAATTGTTAATCATAAAGGTTCATTTTAACCATAAAGATTGAGGTTTAGGTCAAATCTATTATCACTGCATAAAAGTCGTATCACTGCAAAACGTACATACAAATTGTTTAGTCTGCATGATTAGTCTTAAGATTAAGATTAAACTTCTAGTTTCTTAGCACCTACATCTATAGCTGACCTGTTAGGTGTCAGTTTTTCAGTTATGATGTCACTTTCTTTCAAATACAGCAATTCAATATTTACCAAAGTGTCTAAATCATTTATTAATCATGATGGAATTGAATATCTTGGTGAATTATTAAAGTTGTTCAACTCAAACTCCTGTTGCTAAATAATGCAGTGAAAATTTCATTTGAAGTCAGTGACACACAACAAGCAGACAAGCCTGCACGTCTCTAGGTGTGTATGGCATGTCTGTGTAGCCTCTGTTTTGAATCGAACAAACGATGACAATCATTGGACGATTGTCTTTAAATGGTTTTTGATCTACTGTACTGGATTAAATGTAAAATGACCTTGAATAGTTGTCAGCCAAAAGGTTTTTGGCCTTTTCATTTCTAGCTTTTCCTTATCTAACTCAACGTTTATCTCCTTCATTATGTAGCTATGCAAAAACATTAAGGTCAGTATCAGTGTTATATCTCTGAGATTATATACAAGAACCTCATGCACCCGAGAAAGTAAAATCCTACGACGTGATCAAAGCTGCACGGTGAACACACACGTGAGACTCAATCCGCAGGGGGGAATCGCATCAAGAGATGAAGATGTCAGCTTTTGAAGTAATGAACTCATGTGTGGATACATGTTCTCATCGGGATGGGGAAAAGATTCCAAAGGGGGTGCATTGTAATAGAGATCAGGAGGATTTGACATTTATTTGTGGAATGATGAAATACTTAATCATGTATGCTATGTGTGGTGTGCAAGGTCCTTCTGCCATTCCTGTTTAAGATTAGGAAAATGTAATGGTTTCCAGTTTATACACTCACCAGCCACTTTGTTACATTCACTTTGCTAATATCAAGTCAGACCCCCTCTGCCTGCAGACCTGCCTTAATTATTGATGGCATTATCATTCATGGTGTCCATCAAGGTGCTGGAAACATTGCCCAGAAAAGTTGGTGCATATTGAGATGCTTGCATCGCACGGTTGCTGCAGATTTGTCGACTGCCTGATGCAAATCTTTTGTCCCACGACATCTCAGAAGGTGCACTTTAGGATTGGGATCTGATGACTACGGAGGCCAAGTTTGAAACAAGTTGGAAATGATTTGAGCTTTCTTACATGGAACTTTATCCTGCTGGGAGTAGCCATCAGAAAGTCATAAAGGCATGGACATTGTCAGACAGTATTTAATTGATATTAAAGGACCCAAAGTTTGCCAAGAAAACATCGCCCACATTATAGCACCAGCAGCATGAACCCTTGATAAAAGGCAGAATGGATCCGTGCTTTCATGTCTTTTATGCCAAATTCTGATCTGAGCAGAAGAAATCAAGACTCATCATTGTCCATCGTGGTCCAATTGTCTTGTCCTGGTGGTGTAGCCCACCTGCTTACCCCAGTTATAATGAGTGGTTATTTGTGTTACTGTTGCCCTTTTATTATCTTCAACCAATCTGGTCATTCTCCTATTTCATCAACAAGGCACTTTAACCCAGAGAACTGCCCTTATTGGATAGTTTCGCTTTTTATGCCTATTCTCTGTAAACTGTAGAGATGGCTGTGTATGAAAATCCCTGAAGCTCAGCAGTTTCTGAGACCAGTCTGACATCGTGCCTCTTTTCATGTCACTTAAATCTCCTTTCTGTCCCATTCTGTTGCTCAGTTAGAAATTCAGCACTTAATCTTGACCATAACTAGATGCCTAAATGCATTGTGTTGCATCCATGAGGCCGATTCAATATTTGTGTTTGCAAGCATTTGAACCTGAAGTTCAATGGAGTCACCCTTGAGTGTTTTTTGTATTGCACACATTTTCTTGTTTGAATTTATGGTTTCTTAAGGCAGTAGGTTTTCCCTAGTTTTCTGGAAATTCTGCAGCTTACACTACAGATGTATAATCTATTGTATTACTAAAGGTTGTGTAAGTACTGTATGTGATCTGAGTGTGTTAGAACTTGGTAACCTTCCATTCACACTGATCAGTTAATAGCTCTCATCAGGGCTGGTCATTTTACCAGAGATATACAGGCCATGAAATAAAGTTCACTATAAGCAAATCAATACCACAGTTACCCTGTCAGTGAGGTAGGAAGACATTATTATATTACAGCGGATTAGGAATTTTCGATTGGATTATTGTCAGGACTTTGACTTGGCCTTTCCACAATATTAACTCCTAGTTCTTTGTTAACCTTTCTTTTGTTAAATGCCTTGGTGCTTACGGTAGTCTTGCTGTATGAACCATGCTCTCTTCAAACTCAGTTAATGGACAATTGTCCTGACATTTCGTTCCTTACATAAATTATGGCAAACAGTCCGCCCACCCCCCCAAAAAAAGGTCCACAAAAGGATACTGCCACCATCATGTGTCACATGTAGTATAATGTTCTTATACTGGGATGTCTGTTATCCTTTCTCCATAAATACACTTCTGATTTAAACCAAAAATGTGTTTTCGGTGTTTTTTTTATACAACCCCAATTCCAGTGAAGTTGGGACATTGTGTAAAATATAAATAATAACTGAATATGATGATTTGCAAATCCTTTACAACCTTTATTCAATTGAATACACTACAAAGACAACATATTTAATGTTTAAAAGAATAAACTTTATAAGCTTTCTTTAAAATATTCACTCATTTGTACACAGAATCTGTATGACTGTGGATTGACATCAAACAAACATATTAGAGATGGTTATGTAACCTTTAAAGCCTGATAATCATCAACAACTCTTTTTCAGACATGCTCAGACATCACCTTTGTTCGTCTCAAGATACACTTTCACAAATGTGCCACTAAGATCAGACTGAATGGATCATTGGGATACAACAGGTTAACCACAGATACTGGATGGTCATCATACTTTCATCATTAAAGTGAAGATATGTAATATTGGATCATTTTTCTGAATAAAGAACTGACCAATTGTAATATTTTTCCTCATTTTGTCAGCTTTGTCATACTTTTTGAACATGCAAAAAATTGACATTTTAGGTAAATGATTTACAGAAATGTGAAAATAGTATAAAGGATTCACAAACATTCAAATACGACGGTATGCAGACAGCAATTTGACATGTCACCTACCTAGTTTCATTGCAGAACAAAATGACCATAAGGCTTTTGCTTATTCGTGTATTAAGATCATTTATTAAACAACACAGCTCCTGTCCGCACCATAAAATGTCACGTATGGCCAAGCATGTCTTTAAATGTTTGGATGTTTCTGGTTCTACCCCTCTCCTCCAAAGTACTTCTGTTTAGAAGAAGTAGAGCCCCTTAGGTGCATAAGACCAGTGGTCCATGATCTTATCACACCCCATTCATAACATGTATGTCATGATTTTAAGATGGATTCAAACTGTTCTGGAAAATGTTCACCTTCTGTTTACATGGACTTGAGCTAAAAGTAAATTCCCTGGTTATAATTTAAAACTAGTAAAAGACTCCCAAAATAGAGCGAACATGTAGTATCTCACAAAAGTGCGTACACCCCTCACATTTTTGTAACTATTTTATAATGTCTTTTCATTGGCCAACACTGGAGATATGACACTCCGATACAATTTAGAGTAGTTAGTCTATAGCTTGTGTAAAACTGTGTAAATTTGCTGTGGCCTCAAAATAACTCAACACACATCCACTAATGCCTAAACCCCTGGCAACAAAAATATTGGCCTAAGTGAAAATAGCCAATCTGGGCCCAATAAGCCATTTTCCCCTCCCCGCTATCATATGACTTGTTAGTGTTAAAAGGTCTCAGGTGTGAATAGGGAGCAGGTGTGTTAAATTTGGTGTTATCACTCTCACACTTTCTTATACTGAGGGTTTGTACTTGCACATTTAGTCTGCAGACTGAATACTTTCCATCATATCAAAGTGTCATATCTTCAGTGTTGTCCCACGAAAAGATAGAATTAAATAGCTACAGTACTTTTGGGAGATGCTGTATATTTTCCATAAATAATACCCATTTAGAAGAACACATCAGGGTAAAGGTGTTCTGCGTCATTGTTTCACCACCAAACCGGGCATATTTGAGGGAAATATTAACATTTAGTTGCATAACACCATTGGCCCATGTTAGCACAAACCATTCACCATTCCATAAAAACACAGTTCCTAGGGTCACTTGTACAAACCCAAATCATAAAAAGTTGGAATCAGACAGAAAATGCATATTAAAAATACACACTATGTTTCTTACATTCACTTTGATTTAATTGCAGACACTATGGACCTGGGATACTACATGTTTTGTTTGGTCCACTTAATTATTTGTTAATAAACATCCTGCATTTCAGGCCTGCGACACATTCAAAGAAAGGTGGCATGGGCCAATTTAGAGCTAGACGTGAATTAAAAGATTTTATGTGATTTTAAACATGTCATCATATGATTGTAATCATGATTTGGTACAAAAGCAGAATCCAGGAAAGGTTAAGTTTTTGATTAGGGAGAGAGTTTGTAAACAAATCCGTGAGAAAATCACTGAAATATTTCAAAACAATGTGCCTCAAAGAAGGACAAGAAGGGATTTTCATATTTCTTCCTTTACAGTACATAATATCATTACATGATTCTAGAAATCTGGAGGAACGCCAGTGCATAAAGGCACATCATTATCTTCATCTCCTCTGATGCCCTTCGCCAGGACCGGTATGCAAGCTTGTTTCTGACTTTGTTTCTCCGCCTGTACTTTATTAAACCTGTAAATGTTCGGTAAATTGCTTGCTGCAGTCAAAGACAATGGCAATCAAGCTCTCAGAAAGATGCCCCATCTGAATTCTGACACCGAGCATAGAGCCAGTTCTTGCTGTGTGTTTGTTCCGCTCCCTGGCTGAGGTTTCCTATCTTGCAGAGCAGAAACGCCTGACAAACCTTACATGTTCCCACTCTGTCTCATTCTGTCTCTATCAATCTCTCTCTCTCTCTCTCTCTCTCTCTCTCTCTCTCTCTCTCTTTCTCTTTCTCTCAGAATAGGAGGAAAGTAATTTTTCATGCTCTGCTGTCTCCATCCAGAACAGCGTCTTTGCCACTACAGAAGCACTGAGAGTGAAGTGCTGCTTTGCATGAGTTCAAGGCAAAAGCCACTTATTACCTCTGCACCAGTTCAAGGCTGGGTTTAGGGGGAAGACAGCACACAGTGTTAGAGACTTTGATAAATATATCACAATGGTAAAATCATATATGTTACACCAGGCAACAAAAACAGATCAACTGGCAAGTTATTTTATTCATTCATCATCAGAGTCTGAAATACTGTAATGATAATGTAAAGATCCAATTTCCAACTGCTTAGCATCTCATAACAAATTCTTTAAACGTCTAAACGTCTTTAACTACGTTCTGGTTCCTGTCTATGGACTTATTGTAAACACGTTTACACCTACACATTTTATGTGTTTAAACAGCTGAATAGGTGCCATCAGCCATGAATTTAGCTTCACATTCGCATGCAAAAGTGTGGACACCCCTGGTTAAAATGACTGAAGATTATTCATGATAATGAAGATGAAAATGATAGTTAAATGATTGCAAGTTTTTGTAAAAAATACGCTAAATGGGAAAAAGGTATTTGTAATGCCACATCTCCAGCCTTGTCTACCAGATTGTGCTGTCCTAAAACACTGGCAGATATGTCGTGGAAGGTAAAGCACTAAAAATGGCAGGCTAGAAGTACCCCATAAGGCAACCAAAACAAAAGGAAAACTGAATTAGCATGGTCTAACGTGTTCAGATTAACCCAAATCAAATAATGTATTATTTTATAAAGCAATCAGTTTGTCAAGGAAACTTAGTGTATATACGACCCCAATTACAATGAAGTTGGGTCGTTGTGTAAAACAGAAATAAAAACAGAATACGATGATTTGCAAATCCTTTTCAACCCATATTCAATTGAATAACCTGCAAAGACAAGATAATGTTCAAACGGATAAACTTTATTGTCTTTTGCAAATATTCACTCATTTTGACTTTGATGCCTGCAACACGTTCCAAAAAAGTTGGGAAAGGAGTTTGTTTACCACTGTATTACATCACCTTTTTAATAACAGTCAATAAGCTCCATAAGTTAAAGCTTTGTTGGTGGAATTATTTTCCATTTTGCTTCAAAACCTGTATGTACATTTCAGCATTAATGGTGCCTTCAGCACTAACACACCCCCGTCCAATCAGATGCAGGCTTTTGAACAATCTGGACAGTCCTTTTTCTCTTTGGCCCAGAAGATTTAACGTCCATGATTTCAAAAAAACAATGAAATGTGAACTTGTCAGACCACAGGACACTTTTCCACTTTGCGTCTCTCCAAGCTTCTTGCAAAAAGAGATGATAATGCACCAGTGAGGCTAAACGGTAACTATGTTCCATGGCATCTTTGCTGAGGACTTTTAACTTGTTAAAATTTACACCGGACAATGCTGCAAAAACACTGCAAGTAGTGCACTTTGTTGACAAGGAAAAAAAACATTGTCCACTGTGTCAAATTGGCATTAACATGCTGACTTCACTAGTTTCGCCATAAATGAGGTCCTGCATTTACATGATAAACAATTCCAATTCTGGTCCTTCAACTCCAACGTCTTGAAGGCACTGTGCAGTTCACACAGCCTATAATCTTGCACGTAGTTCACACAATGTTTAAGATGTGTTCCATGATGGTCCTAGATATCTGCTGAGTGATGCTTGAATGGTGATGGCTCTTGAGGTGAACAAGATAAGAACATGTCAGTCTCTGTTTCCATGTTGTTTGAATTAATTCATCACAGTCTACTGCAGTATCTCACAAGACAGAGAAATTGTGTTTTCCTTTGTGCAAATGAAAGGAATAAGCTCTCTGTCTCAGCTGCCAGGACCTGAATGCTTTTGAGTGACAGAAATTGCCAGGGATAAGGTTTCAGCCCACAAATTTCCCAGGCAGAAGCACTTTGCAAATCTGGCTTACCATTGAGGCATAAAGAACTCTCTAAGAAAAGTTTGGCCATGTCAAAGTAAACTTTCTCCTAACGTATACAGTCAGGACATCAGTTAAAAACCAAACATGTCATTATCTGGCTCTTTTAAATGTGTTTATCCCTTAAATAGAACCTAACAACATCTGCTAAATCATTTAGCCTTTAAGACTAGCCAGAGGAGCACCACTTAAGGGAAGTTTGGTTGATTATAGGTGCTTCCCTTTTACTTTGCTGAAGGACTACCATATGTTAAATTGGGTTGACTCTCTGTTTGTGATGTATAAACCTTCAGAAGTAATTATATTATAAGTCTCTGGCAGCTTTTAAACCTTTTTTTAATATCATTGCTCTAAGTGGACCATTTATAGTAACTCTTTGTACCATTTAAATGTCCAAATGTCAGGATAATGTTTAAAGAAAAAAGGAGAATGATATCTGAGGAGCCTTAATTGTAATGGTCATTTATGTTCACTTTAGGCATCAATTTTCCAAGCTTTTTAAGACAACGTTTCTTCAGGTTTCTTAGACAAAATGATTAATGGAGATTAATGGAACCAAAACTGAGAAGAGACCTTTAGTATAGTCCAAGCTTTGCCTGTCGATATCCTTAAAGATACAGAGAGTTCCTCATAACTCTCATCAACAATCAAACTCCACACAGACAGTAACTAAAAGCGAGGACTGAGCTGGAAACCTAGATCTTTTATAGCACCGATACAATCCTTGGGATCAGCCTGCTGCCATTCATAAACATTTGTTTGAAGAAAAATGACCAGCACTTGTACATCTTATCCCATTTATATTTACAGCATTTAGCAGATGCTCTTATCCAGACAACTTACAACTAAAACAAGTTGAGTCTTACAAGAGCAATTGTGGGTTAAGAGCCTTGCTCAAGGACCAACTGGTGGCAGCTTAACATAGGTGGGATTTGAACCCTGGACCGTCTGGTACCTGAACTGCTAGGCCCCTGTTGAACGCATATCCCTGTACTGCTGCTGCCTGGTGAGCTGGTGTACAGCGGCCACATAGGACTGGTTATCCAGCATATGCTCCCACACATCAAGTCCACAGATAGGCAAAGTTCACTAGTGGAGATTTCTATACAGCCTCCCAAAAGGCCAACAGCAGAAGAGGCAGGTGCCAGTCCAAGCCAAATCTTGCATGTGTTGACTATCCTCAATAGTGAGTAGTGTGGTGAGTGTTTTGATGAACCTCTCTTCTAACCCGTCTCTCTATAGATGGAAAACATATGATGGGTCTACCAACTCCCAAGCCACTCACACACTTCTGCCATGACCTGGGGCTCAAAGGTACAAGCCTGGTTGCTGTAAAGTGTCCCTGGGAAACCAGACTGGGGGATTTCAGAATGCCCAGCCATAGTAGCAGAACTGTGCCACAAGCCATTTGGTGAAACAATGGCCACGAGCACAACATGTTTTTGATAAGTTTTTGCTTCGTTTCTGCAGAGGAACACAACATATCTACATCTACCCACATGGCTGAATCCTCTGCCAGAGATGGAAAAGTGTCTTTGTTACATTGAAATGACCAAGCACAATTGGTTCATACACAACTCCCCGCAATAATAGCAACTGCCACACCTGCTCATCATGGGCTGCTCTCAGCAGTGATAAAGCAAGCCCTTTTGCTTCCAGGGGCAGCGTCGTTGTGAGGTGTAGGTTTTCACCTTCAGATCATGCAGCACCACAGCCAACCAATCAAGCCCTCACACAGTCACTGCTGAAGCAGTGCAAGCTCCCTGTTCACTTCCTGAGCCTGACACAACTCACCCATGTCAATCCTCTGACAGTATCCCATGTTGTCACACATCTATTTGTCACTGTAGCTTTTCCTAGTTTTTACAGTTACAGCTACAGTTACATTTTCGTATCTCCATAGGTTAGAGCATTGGCATTTGCATGCAGTTGTCCCCTCTCTGTGTAATTATAAGTTATGCAATGGCACAATCCAAAGGTTTCCTGGCAGTCTGGATCAATGAATTGCACCAGGCAAGTTAACAAAGCACGGCAAGAAAACACAGCGAGCATCTTGTGTCACCTCACACTGTGATTGCACTTTGCATTAGTCACCCGCTAATGTAAGTAATAACTGGCTCTACACAATCATGTACTTGACATGTACCATGACATTAGCGGTCAATATCTGTGAAACTTTGGACTAATTTCTGATGTTATTTTGGCAGATGCCAGGTAATTGTGCAGCTCTTCAACTTTAGCAGGTACGGGCCACATCTTAACTGACTCGGTCTTGGTCGGAATCATGCCAGTCCAACCCCCCACCCCATTCAAAACTTATCTCATGCTGCAATTATTCTGATCTAGCTTTAATCCCTTCAACCGCACATAAACAGCATGCAGTTTATTCAAAGTTCGGCGCATTCTTCATTAAAAAGGATAGTATCATCCATAATTTATGATGTTCACTCAGTAGTCTGGTGCCACAACTGGCACAAGATGCAGGTGAGATTTCAACAATCTCCAGTGTCAACAGTCTTCCACTTATGGTACCACCGAACACTCATATAAGAGTGGCACAGATCTTACTAAAGTCCAGAGCAGTTTAATGCAGTGTAAATAATAGCTAAAAGTAATAACTAATAACACAAAGTTCACAATACTGAGCCAGCCAAACATGGTGCTGGTATTCATGTCCATAGTGAGGAAACTCCAACACCTTTAGAAATTGAGAAAATGTGCTCAATTTTCGACAGTCCCACAGTCAGGAGCAAGTCAGATGTCTGTATAAATATGATGTTAAACATAGTCAGAATTAATTTTGTCAGTCCTAAAATTAATAACACTAATGAAACAAAATACTATACTTGGCCATTATTTTATTGTGGAAAATGATCCAACGTTACGTATCTTTGAATAGCAAAATGAAGTGATCTTCCAGGATTAGCAATTAATTTGAAGATGGAATTATAGTTGGTAGTTTTCAGTCAGTGGCTGTGAGAGGGTGCCATGTTTTATTTATAACAGAGAAATATTCAAGTTTTCATAACACTTGTCTGTGGAACAGTCTCGTGACAAGAACAAATTACTCATCATTTCATACTCATCAGGTTGAAAAATGTTACAAAACCATCTCTATAGAGTTTGGCCTTCACCAATCCACAGTCTGAAAAAGCAATGGATGAATAAAACTTCAGAGGCAGAATGGGTTGAATGGGCTAGAATTCCTCCAGGCTAATGCGGAGAACTGAGTTATGAAAACAAAACCGCTGACAACAAAGGTTCACATACTTTTGCTACTCACGGATATGCATTATTGAATCTTTTATTTTCTCCTCAATAAATAATCGACCAAGTATATATTTTGACTCATTTGTTTTAATTGGGTTATCTTCATCATTTTCGTTTTATTAAGTTTTAGGTTGATAACATTGTCAAAGATCTCTGGTTGTGTTAAAGGTGCAGATTATCTAGCCAAAAATGCAGAAATATAGACAGTTTCGAACGCTTCACAAACTTTTAAGTACCACTGTATATGAAAAAAGCCTACATACCTCCTGCATGAATTCCTTCTTTTCTTTTCTGAACGTGTACATAGAAACAGAATGGCTGCCAGTTAGCTTGATGGCTTCCTGAAAGCAAAGGTGGCAATTTGTCTGTGCTATTTTTGCGAGCAGGCACAAGAACACTCTTGCACCTTTAACACAGCCAGAGATCCTTGACAAGGTAATCAGTGGCTGACTCAGCCTGGAATAAGCCCAGCCAGAACGGCACTAATACAGCGAGACGTGTTCAAGGTTATTACTTCTGATATAGCGCTGCTTCTTCGCACTTTCACTCAGAGCTGAAGCACAGAGAAGGAGGTTATATGAGAGAGAAAGAGAGAGAGAATATAACACCATGCTCTCTTTCTCCTCTTTTCTCATTTTCAGAGTAATCCAGCAATGGCGTATCATAAAACTAGCAAGGACAGTGGAATTGAGCCTATACGGCATTGTAGACCTTTGTAATTACATCCTTTAAATTGCTTCACTTGCTCTCGTTACTCATTTCACAATTACTTTTTTCAGTGCTAAAGGTTACATTGCAGTTCTTTCATAGTCCAGTAACAAAACCAGACAACCTTGACCATGGGCGTCATTAGACACAAAACACCCCCCACCCCCATCCCCGACCACCTCAACTAAACACGTATTACTTGTTCAAATAGTCAATAGTTTTTCTAATTCCTTCTTCCGTATTCAACTGTGTTATCTGTCTCGCCATTCACAGTGTAAGGAATCGTGACGCACTTGTGACCTAGGGGAGGCGCTGCTGCATCATGACGTTTCTTTAACCTACGTGAACGTTAATGTTTTGAGTGTGAGATGTAACGCATTTAGCCTACTGAAAAAACTACATTAAAAACATTTTAAGAGTTAATTTAAACTGAAAAAATTTCAATTTAAAATGTAGTGACTGATAAGTTATAAAGAACAAATTGTGGTTTTTTTATTGTTATACTAACGGAGGAGATGATGTTCAAAATTTTGGCTCACATGGCATGTTTTTAATGAGTTAACACACCCTCTGCAAAATTCAAATTTCAATATGTTAGGGTACCTTAATTGTGACCAAAGGATTAACACCAATCTGTCACTGTTGGGCCATTAGCAGCTGAGCAATTTCATTAACTCTTAACTGTTAGGATTGCATCCTCTCTTAATAATAAGTCTCAAAGTAACATATACTAAATAATCTAGCGATAAAATACATTTCTGCCTAATGTGCCATAATACGCCATGTCTCCAAGAGTATCCAAGCATTGGAAAGATAACATTTGTTTTATTTCCAGTGCAGTTATTAGTCTTGGCGATGAGTGACACTCGGACTCAGTGATTAACCCTAGACTTTGGGGCAAGATGTCCAATTTAAAACTCACTGACCTTTATGGGAAAAAGGAAATACCAGGAGTCTCATTATGAACCTGTGCGAGGGGGCTGAAAGAAGGTGCACTGGTATGACACTCTTAATAGTCTCACCTCATCCTTATAAGTCATCCTATAGCTAATTATATACACATACTGTATTTAAGCGTTTGAAGGATTTGCATTATTCATGCTGAAGTAGTGGGTAAAGCAGAAAGTATGCATACAAAATGACTATGGCGTTATGGTAAACTCAGCTTTTTAAAGTTACACTGACATGATGTTTACCTTGCTGTAACACGTATGGAACGATGCAAATCAAAGGAGCTGCAAGACTGGATCTTGGTTCTGGAGATGTGCAATGGATGGTGATTGCAATTTAATCTGTGTTAATCGTGGCTGGGCTTGTTTTGTGAATTATATATATATTAAATAACACAGCACCAATCAATATACAGTACAATAACAACATGTCTCTAGGACAAATGACTGTATAATTAACTATTAATGAAGCTTTTTTAATTAGTCTCCAGATTTCTTTTTCCAATGCAGGCAGTTATTTCCCAGATCTTCACTTCCATCCAGGCACACTTGTCCCCACACATTATTGAGTATAAACTAATGTTGGATGATAAGATCTGGCTTTTCTTTCATTCATATATGTATTGACTCATTTCATTTTCATACCTGCTTTATGCAATTCAGGGTTGTGGGGGGAGCCAGGAACTAATTGGAATTTCAGACAGGAACCAGCATCAAGTTTTCTGGACTTTCCGTTAACACAATAACTACTGTTGTCTATTACTGCTACATCTCCACCTCAGTAAGGAAGGTTAACGAATGGTTAGTTAACTAAGGTAACTAAGGCTGTCCTGTTTTTCAAATAGTTATTGCCACTTTTGTAGAAGGAAATAAATACACAACTAAAATAACAACAGATTTCCTTTGTGGGGAAACAGAAGAATTTCTTGTATGGAGAAGGAAAAAATGGCAGACCTTTTTATTTTATTAGACCAGTTTAGTTAACTGAACTATTTGAGTCAACCATTCTACCCACTCCATGTTGGTCTATGAAGATTGCATAATTGCTGTGTATACACCACTCGATACCAGTGACACGTGTGGTTAGAGCTTCTTAATGGAAGGACCAGAAACCACCTATACAACAAAGTTAATTTATTAATCCCATCACATAGTACATGTTCCTCAGTGATTCATCAGTATCTTATGGTCATGCGAAGGTTTCTGACAGGATAATGTTTACTAACATTCACAGAATCCTGAGCTTGACAACTCAAAAATAGGCATCCATTTATGGGATATAATTTATGGCATATACATTTGTTTAATCTCATATTTCTCCAACTTAATGTAAAGTTTTAATATGTGAGTTGGGGAAGATAGTGTTACAGTGGTCAAGGCAAAAGGAAAAGGAAAAGGATAAAAGGCTTTACAATTAACCAAGAGCTGGAGACTTACCTGCAGCAATTTTTATCGTAGTTATTCTCATGCATAAATATTCATTACACACACACACACACACACACACACACACACACACACACAGAGGCACATAAATCACCAATCGTACCTTGATGAGGTCACGTTATTCAAACAAAAAAAAATGGAGGATCTCCATGCTTGCACAGCTGGTGGGGGCCTCAGACCTTTCGGAGATGGAGATATATAATACAGTATTTCAACACTCTAATTATCACCAGGATAGACAATTTCCATACTATTAACATCTTCTAAAGAAAGATATGCCTTTTTTCTGGGAAAATGGCCAGAAACTGAGACCTTGCAGAAACAAAGACAAGACAAAAGAAGAAAATTACCATTTATAATTATGCACAACCCTGAAGTCTGCAAATTTGGCAGCAGGGGTAAATACTAACATGAAGCAGATGGGATTTTAGGAGAATGCCATCTCTTTCCAAGACGCTTGTTCTTATTTAGGTTCTGTCACAGTGAGGCTCAGGTGAAAGTACAGAATACTTTATATTCTTAATATTCGAATAAAAGGTCTGGGTAAAGGCCCAGAAGAAACACGAAATTCAAAGAACAGGAACAAGAATTGAGATGCTAAAGATAAGAACACATGCACCGCAAACTAAAAGCTATTGCTAATATGAGAACATGGAACGACCAGGGAAGTAAACAGAAATTCATAAAAATCACTGGATCTGTGATGAATGGTCAACTGTACTCTTCTCTGATGAGTCACGGTTCAGTTTGCAGCCTGACAATCATCATGTCCTGATCTGGCATGAACAAGGAAGATGAGAGAATCCATATTTCATGCAAGAAAGGGACTCCTCAGGTGGTGGTGGAATCATGGTTTGGGCTGGCATGAGCATTGGTGATCGTACTGACCTCCACTTCATCAGAAATCCATCACTGACTGCTGATACCAAGATGAGGTCCTGCATGCTATAGTGGTACCCTACGATGAAGAAGTTGGAAACAACTTTCTTTTCATAGACATTAATGCCCCACCGTGAATATCTCATCAACAGCATGCTTCAGGAGGCAGAGATTGACTCATGGTCTGGCCTTCATGTTCTCTAGACCTGAATCCCATTGAGCATGCTTGAAATGTACTCGAAAGACATCCGGTAAACCATCTAATGGCTTCCACAACATTTCTTGAGCCGTAAATGGGTCAATCTGATTGTGACCTCCATCACAATAACAATATTTGTATCTTATTTACGTAACCAAACAACTTTCATTGATTTTTCTTTTTTGATGATCTTGCTCAATGAAATAAAATCAAATGCTTTCTTTTGTGCATATATATATGTGTGTGTGTATGTGTGTATATGTATATGTATGTATGTATTTATGTGTGTGTCTGTGTGTGTTTGTACACTGGCTTTAGAGCCAAAATACCATAATGACCAAAAGGGGAAATGCTGATAATAATACAGCGATCGCAGAGCAGTAAGTGGCCGACAAAAGGAACACACGATCGAGATACACAGTTCTAAGTCACAGAAATGTCAACGTGTTCGTCGCAGAGTACCAGTCTAAATTAGTGCTGCCCCAATTCTAGCATGTTCTGCACGCCGCTGCAGATGCGATACTACATGTTTCCTACTAGAATGAGCCTGAAATTAAGCAAAAAAGCATATTTGTTGACATTTAATCTCGTGACCTTTGTTGATTAAACGCTTTAAGCATTTATTGCCTCTGGGGACAGAAGTCCTGGCATGCTTACTGGTTCATCCTTTCACACTGACTGGTACAAAGCACTTATCAGGGCTGGTGAATTGTGTCTGTGCGCTAGGCTATTAATAAACACTGCACTATGAGCAAAGTTTCTAACTCTACTGTAACTTTGTCATCCACCCCTTGTAGATCTATTTCCTAGCTGAACTTTAATTATATAATAATATGTAAAAGGAGGCAATGACAGCATAAACCTGCATTAGCAAACTCACACTAGCTAGGTAGCTATCTATTTAATAACAGTCCCTGCTGTTACACTTCACAGGACATCTTTTTATTTTAAAAAAACAATTGGGAACATGACATATCTGGATAACCCAGCAGGTAATGGATGAAGGGGGCCTATCATTTAGGCTATGTCCGGAACATGGCCGTGATCTTGAAAACACATTAGATCAAGGGAAATGTAGCGAGTGACATACAGTATTCATGGGTGGGAACAGAAGCATGTGAAATTAGTGGAACTAGAGAGCTCCACGTTACTTGTTCAGTAGGGTGTATAGTCATATATAGCATGCATATATATATATACACACATGTTGTGGAGGAAATAATTATTTAAACCCTTGCTGATTTTGTAAATTGACGACGATGTGCCTTCAAGGACCTCTAATGACTCATTATATAATGAATTTTGTTTTATAATTTTAATTATTCTTATTATTTGTTTTTTTTTCTTCTACTACTAATTAAAATTTTAATAATTTGTTATTTATTTAAAACTTATTTTCCATTTAGTACAATACAATACATTTAGTAATTGTCTATTTAACATCTAGGCCGCCCATGGAGGACGGGTCCCCTGTTGAGTCTTGGTTCCTCCCAAGGTTTCTTCCT
>JAUZST010032334.1:0-28831 GCA_034779995.1 Parotocinclus haroldoi | reverse complement strand
GTGGGGTTTTGGTTTTTTTTACCCATGAGCCAACGTTCCACCTTGTCACAGCGCTGAGAAGATCACATTCACAGATCAATTGCACTTTGATTGCATGGCGGTTCTTTATTTTTATTTATATGAATATGCATCATTATTTCTGTAGTGACATGGGTTTCATTTAAACATTTGGGAAACACTTTTCCCACAACCCAACGTAACGCATCATACGAGTAGTGTTTTATGGTAAGTAAATCATAGGCTATGCCACATTCTTACATAATTGTAGAATCAGCCATTTCCACTGGTGAGTATTACAAACCATAAACTCAGTTCTAATTAAACAATCCACATGATTTCACTCATTGGCCAAACAACTGTCCCATACAGACTTATTGAGGTATTATTAAATAACAGGCTGTATTATTAAACCGATTAAGTGTTGAGATTATTATAACTTTTATTTTTTATGCATTACATCATTCTTTAGTTTTTAGTTTCATTCAAATGCAGTTAAGCCAAAAACACATTTTTGTTGTCTTGCTGTTGTCTTGATGATACCCGCAGTTCCAAGACAATGTGTAGATTTTGTTTGTAGACTAACTTTTTGAGACTATGAACATTTATGAAAAAGTGTTTTACGTGAGGTATGCAAATTAGTTTTGCTCACGTTTCATGAGGCCCGATGCGAGCAAAACTTTGGGCAGGTGTTATGATTTTAGGAAGATCCAGCTTGGGTTGTGTTCTAGGGCTATTTCTTATTTTTACTAGCAGGGAAAAGTTAAAAATATATATATAAAAACAGTGAATAGGTCCTAGTCTAGCAAGTTGAAGCCTCTTCTGGACATCTTTATGGCTGCCTTTTGTTGTTTTTTTTTGCAGTGCCAAGAAAGCTTACGATTGCATGCCTGCCTGTTGCGTGCATTTTTGATATATTTAAAACCATTTTCACATATTTGTGGACCCTGTTGACTGGAGATTCCCTGCTTATCTTTGCTCCACAAACACTCAGCCTTTCCTGGATGCTGCTTTTGAAGAAAATCATAATTTCAATCACCTGTTCGAAATAACATTATCATTGTTTATATTATATATATTATTCCTGGCTCTGTTGTAAAACTGAAATGCAGGAATGGGTGACCCAATTGACCCAAAAAAAAAAAAAGACATATTTCAGGTTCATACTGTCAGGTTGAACTTTTTTTGAGACGTGTTCGTGTTTGATTTGGTAAGAACAAGTGCTTTGTGCTCTGGTTTGCAGGTATCATGAAGGAGATGCATACATTATTGATGTTTCCCAGTCTGTAGAACACGACCACCCTCACGCGCTAGAGTTCCTCCGTAAAGACTGCAGCAACGTTAACGGTGGGTTCAGAACAAGATGGGACATTGTGAAGTGTGGAGTTAGAAACAGTGACTCAGAACGTCTTAACTGATTGGCATTCCAGCAGCTGATAGAGGTTTGCCAGAATTACGAACAGCAGTAAACAGAATTAACACCAACTTCCTATTTAGTGTTCTATTTTCCATTTCATTTGATTAGATTTTTTTCAGAAGCATAACGTAGCAGTGATGACGGTTCGAGAGCTTTTTGAGTTCATCACAGACCCATCCATCACCAGCAGCAACATCAACCAGTACCTGGAGAAGGTATTGTAATGTTTGACACATTTGTTATCCAGAAGCACACCGGCAATTCGATTAAGTACACATTTTAAACTGCTTGTTAACTCAAATATCTAATAAGCCAGTCACATGACAGTGCATTTAGGCAACTTGCTGAAGTTCAAACCGACCAATTTAAGTGACTGTGAACACTGCACGGTTGATCTGAGTATTTCAGAAACCGCTGATCTACTGGGATTTTTACTTAGCACGTTTTGTTCCCCTTAATACCAACTGAGCATCGTATAAACCCCAAAACCTTCCTGAGTACTGTTGCTGACTGACTGCGTCCATCCCTTTAAGAGTATGACGTGTACCATCTTCTGACGAGCTACTTCCAGCACGATAAAACACCAGGTCATGAAGCTCATCTCAAACTGGTTTCTTGAACCTTTCTTTAACAGTGAGTTCACTGTACCTCAAATGGGCTGCACAGTCACCATATCTCAATCCAATAGAGCACCATTGGGATGTGGCGGATCATGGGATGTGCAGCCGACGAATGTCCAGCATTCCCGTGATGTTGTTTTGTCAGATTAGACCAAAATCTGCACCTTTTTAAGGCAATTCTAAAGATAAAAGGGTGGTAAAGCTGCAGGGTTCTAGCATTGTGCACCTAATAAAGTGACTGGTTTGTGTATGCTGAAATGTGGTTAAAATGTCAAACAGCTTAGTGCGTTGGTTTTATGGATTAAAATCGCTCGTTAATACAGCTCATACGTTGCGAGGCATCACCAGTGCATGTGCCTTTACTGTAACCCTGACAGCCTTTTGAACATAAACAAATGTTGATTTCTTTTAAAAGTAGTTCAGCACTAGTTTACAACCAGTTTATGATGTGTAACTGCAGGCGATGGAAGTAGCTTCACAAAGGACAGCAGAGGAGAGATCTAACCAGGACAAAGTGGACGAGGAGGTACAAACCTCTTAAAACACACACACTACCTGTTTTTACACATTTTAAAAAACATTAAAAGAAACCTTTAAACTGATGGTAATGTAACAGGAGCAATGGGTACAATGTTTGATGTGCTACATGTGCTACATGTGCTACATGACCAAAAGTACGTAGATGTCACCAGTATTTTTTAGATACTTGGCTGATGTGTTCACAATGCAGATCTGTGCTTTTATTGCTTAGTGAAAAAAATCTTTGTGCTCAGCATAGAGATCTTCCCAACATGGGTATCCTCTTTCACTCTCAGAATGAAAGCAAACACACAGTCGTGTTCCAAAATCTAGTGTGTAACTGAACCAGAGCCATCAGCTCTTTGCTCTGTTTTAGGTGTTTAAGAATGCATACATTCCCCGTACGCTCAATGAAGTGAGTCATTACGAACGTGACGTCGACACCATGATGAAGAAGCAACAGGAGGCGTCTGAGACACAAAATGACAGCGTGAGTATCAGGGTTCTGTATCCCAGTAATGAAACTGGAAAATACTGTGCTTGGGCATGAGAGAGAGATGACAGGGTGACATTTATTTCTATTGTTTCTGATAGATCCTGTACCAGACAGTGACAGGCCTGAAGAAGGACCTTTCAGGTGTGCAGATGGTAAGGCGATAAATTCCTAACGTTTATAGAAATGAGCACAGTCCTGTTCCTACTTACAGAATTGAAATAATGTTCTGCTTCTTAATATTTCAGGTTCCATCCATACTGGAACATTGTGGCGGGGAGGATGGCTCCAACAGTGATGAAGAGGAGGAGGAGGAGAATGACTCTGAAGAACACAGTGACCAAGACAAAGAGTCACTGGACAGAAAGGTAAATATGACTACAGTTGAAACCTGTATCTATTAATAATTAATTCTACATTTCTGGGGAAATTGTTTGTAAAATTCAATTTTTTTTTAACTCTAGGGTTAAGGCCCTTGGTAAATTTCTGCCAAAGAGTGGTAGATGTTTATATTAAGACCTCTTGTTTTCCTACTCAGGAAAGAAAAAAGCTGGTAAAAGAAGCTCAGCGAGAGAAAAGGAAAAACAAGGTGCCCAAACACGTGAAGAAGCGCAAGGAGAAGGTGTCCAAGATGAAGAAAGGAAGATGAGGAGGGCAGAGCAGGAGGTGCAGATGAGTAGCAGACAAATAAATCGTAGCCACTCACGACTTCACCTCATTAGAACTTCTCGTAGATTCAATGGTCCCATAAATGTACTCCCTCGTAATCTGGACGTGCTCATGAATTCCTGAGAGGGTTACAGATTCATGATCCAGTGTGTGAAATGGAAGCAGCAGATGATGGAGTACACCATTTTACTCGATACAGGGTGCATCACAGTAAGCCTTGGTACAATCTGATTAGTGTGCACACATTTGGACACCCCTGGCCTAGATGAATATTTTTTTTTTACGTTGCACGTCGCACATTTCCATTGCTTTGGTATGAAGCCAAGGGAGCGCTGAGATACACACGAGTGTGTCATCTACAAACTTTTACGTAACCTGAACCTACGTAAAGGTCTGATTTACTTTTTATGTACCTTCCTGCTGGGATGAACATCACATTCAGGCACGATTGGCTGGTCAAGCAAGTCTGGTCCTGTTTTCTCAAAAATAAGTAATGATGAATTAAAATAAAAATTATTAACCGAAAAGGAAATCTTTGCTTGTTTCTGCTACATTTGCCTAATCACATCCTCTGATACTTAAACCCCTTGTCTGAAATGGTTGAAGCCACATGCTTAGTTTTTTTTGTGCTCCAAGCTCAAGGTCTTTTTATTGGACTCAGTTTGAGTGCATCTGTGAGCTTTAAGTACCCTGAATGTTAAATATCAGACCATTAAGTGCAACTGTGCCTGTCTTATGTATAACAATGCTTCATTATATAACCATGATTTATAATCACGTGTTAAGACCGCATCAGTATTTACTCTTTTGTTTTCCTCATTTTTGACATAATCACCAATTCAGTTCAATTCAAAATTTATTTCTATAGCGCTTTTTACAATGGAGCAAAAGAATCTTATATGATCTTACAAGGCCAATCCCAAATTGAGCAAGCCTAGGGCGACAGTGGAAAGGAAAAACTGCCTGAAGGAGAAGGGAGAAACCTTGGGAGGAACCAAGACTCAAAATGGTACCCGTCCTCCATGGGTGGCCTAGATGTTAATTAAATAAATATTTTAAAGTATATTAGGTTATAGCAAAATTAAGTAAATAATATAATTTAAATCAATATTAAATCATTAATACAATTTAAATTAATAATAAAATATATATTTTTTTTAAACAAAATAGATTTTAAACTCCTCAGTCGGAGGTTCTTGGAGGCACATCGTCTCTTAGTGACTAAATGATGGCGGGAGGTCCTGCACTCTGGAGGGACTGGGTTCTGTTGATGGAGACCAGTAGAGTGATGCTGAGGTGGAGGAACATCTAAGTGTGTGGTGCTGAAACTGATACTGGAACATAAATTCTGAGAGAAAAGAGAAAATTTACTTATGTGTAAAAGTTACTTATGGGTTACCACCGAGTCTATTATCAACCACTGATGCCATGTGCAGCATGAAGGTCCGGCAGCACTACTATAGCAGCATAGCTAAAGGGAGAGAACCAGGAAGTAACCAGGGAGTCAATAGCCAACCTGAGCCATGCATCATAGTCTAAATCTAACTAAAAACCTGAGTAAATAAGAATGTTTTTAGCCTAGACTTAAAAATTTGGAAAGTGTCTGAATCTCTAAAGTGGGAAGTTTATTCCATAGCTGGGGGGTAAGTATGAGAAAGCTTTTCCCCCTGCACTGACTTTTTAACTCTAGCTACTGAAAGAAGTCCTGCACCCTGTGAACAAAGTAGACGAGCTGGATTGTAAGATTTTAAGAGTTCACTCAGATAATGTGGGGCCAGACCGTGTAGAGCTTTATAAGATACAAGAAGTATTTTATGATCAATGCTAAATTTAACTGGTAAACCAGTATAAAGACAGCAGAACAGGACCTGAAGAATGCTTACAGAGATGTTAAAGGCTACTGCAAAACCAAATGGCAAAAAGATTCAGCAGTCCCCAAAACAAACTATGAGATGACTCCTGTGATCAGTGCTAAACACAACAAAACAAGACCAGACAACGCTAACCAGGTGCCGAACTGGTCACACTGCCCTCACCCACCTCACCTCACACTGGCTGGTGAAAAGTCCAAAAACTGTCATTTTTGTGCTGCTCCCGTTACAATAAAACATGTTTTATTAGAATGTTTAAAAGTTTCAGTGACCAGAAATGCTTTTTATAGAGTAGCGAACATGAAGGATTTGTTTGAAAAGATTCCACCACTTAAAATGATAAACTTGGTCTTAAACAATGTGAACAGCAGTTGCTGGGATCCAAACAGAGCCGCTCGCTCCCTCGCTCACTTAAGCCAAATCACCAGGTAGGTCAGGACAGTAAAGGTGGGTAATAAAATGTCAAATAAATTCGGAAAAGACTTGGGATACTTTTGACTGTTTTATGGTATAGTATGGCATCGTAATAGGATGCATCGCGATGCAAAACATTTGACGATACCTGAGGGTGCAATCGTACCACCAGAGGGCACAGTAATACATCATGCTTACAGAGGTAGATCCTCTGTTTCTGGGAGACTCTTGATTTCTTTTAATTGCAGGGGAATAACAATTTTTGTTTATATTTTTATATAAGAAAAGTACACATCTGACCTCCTCTACCTCAGTACACGGTTATCTTCAGGAATGGGCTAGTGTATTTTTTTGCTCTTAAGGGCCCATGTTTTTTATTGTTCCAAGTTTTGCTATTTCACATTACTTCAAAACTCTATAATGATTGTGCATGAAACAGAATCAATGTGTTGTTTATACTGTCTCCATATGCATGCACTATATAGACAAATGGAGTGGGATGGAAAATGCAATTAAAACCCGAATGACAGTATGAATCCACCATATTTCACATTTTCTCTGGGTAATTTCATTTGTTTTCATTTCGGTCCTGTAACACAATCCAAAAACGTTTGGACAGGGGCAGCTTAGGCTAGTTATGATGTAAAACAAGTAAAGTAACGATGGGATTGAGTCTTGGAGACGGAATCGTTTCCAGGGACCATGGAAACATTATGACTGAAATCTGTAGAGTGGGGTGCGAAAGTTTGAGCAGCCTTGTTAATTTTCCTGATTTACCTTTATAAATCATTGATTGTTTGGATAAAAAAATCAGTTAAATATATCATATAGGGGACAAACAGTGATATTTTTGTCTAAACCTCCATTTTATCTTAACTAAGTAAGAGCAAATTAAATGACATCCAATATTTTATTCCCTTCATACCATCCTCAGTTTTGCTGTTTGTAAGGCTATCATTTGGACTGGCTGATATGTACAGATGTGTATAGCAGTGGAAACTAATACCGTGTGTACAAATAATTAAACCTAATGGTAGCATGTACAGGAAAAGTGATAATGGGCCAAGGAAAGGTTGATTTGGAATTGGTTTATAATTAGACAGCACACAAGGGTTAAGGTTTGCTTTTTAATCAGTGGTTTTAGAATGGCACACAACCAGTGTTGAGGTCTGAACTTAAAAACAGTAGCAGTGACTTTAATTATTTGAATACGTAACCTGCTCACAAAAATTAGGGGATATTACAAAATGAATACGAAGCAATAAAAAGAAGCATTTGATATATTTTTTAATTAAACAAGAACACCGAAAAGCAAACGTCAAGTAAAAGAAAGATGCAAAAACAACGTTTATGTAATTGATGAAAATGCAGTATATAAAAGGCTAAAAATGCTGGAGAATCTGAATGTTCCCTGATCTTGAAAGTGCGCATCTTGCAATTTCCCAGCCCTTGCGATGCCTCTGCAAACATGAATTGCCAGGATGCAAAGCTTGGAGAGCCATAGGAAGTCTTAAAACTGGTCAAACACAGACACCAGTAGCAACAGCACTTGGAACATGCCAAATCGTGATTAACAGACTAGTCTGTAACAGTTTGAGAAAGACTATGGCAAGGTAGCCAATCTGAGTGGTAATCTGTGCTTCTCTGATGAGTCACGGTTCAGTTTGCAGCCTGACAATCATCGTGTTCTGATCTGGCGTGATTGAGGAATACGGGAAAATCCATCTGTCATTCAAGAGAAGAAATGCATGGTTTCGGCTGGCATCAGCATTGGCAGTTGTACTGAGCTCCACATCATCAGAAATGGATACTGACTGCTGTCAGGTACTGAGATGAGGCAAGAAGTGAATGCATGGATTGTGCTTCATGTTCTCCAGACCTGAGTTCCATTGAGTGTGCTTTGATGTTCTGGGAAGACATTTGCCTAATACAACAATTCTTGATTGAAAGTTGCCCTGTGGCAAGAGTGGATCCCACAAGAACTGCTGGACAATCTGATCCTGTCCATGCCCCATAGTTGTCAGTATTTAGTAGTCTTGAGTGACCATACACCCCACTGAACAGTCAATGTGTGGCACTTTTAAGTTTGACATGCATCTGTTCACCGACATGAATATATCATTTACTACTTAATCACGATAGTTGAGTTACAGATGAGCAGTAACTAGAGACTAGTACAGAGTTCTTGCACCATTCTGTGTTGGTGTAAACACACAGCCCACCGACATGAGTTTTACCGCACAGAGCTGAGTTTCTGTCGGCTTGAAATGCAGCTAGTCCGTTTAGCTGAATGCGGCGGCGGGAATTCTGTTGCGCAGCCATGTCTTCGTAAAGAAAAACGCAGCAGTCTCTAGATTCTTATTTAATTATTATCTTTATTTAGTTATTAGGAGATGATGTTCCTCCAAGGACTTCCTGTTGATGGCTGATTATCTTAAATTTATTTTGTTATTTAATTTAAATTGTATTATTTACTTAATTTTACTATTAATACAACTTAACTATTTTAATTAACATTAGAGGATGGGACCCTTTTTCTGTCTTGGTCCTCCCAAGAGTTTTCCTTTCCACTGTCACCCTAGGCTTGCTCAATTTGGGATAAGCCTATTAAGATAATATACTATTTTAAGCTGCTTTGAGACAATACACCATTGTAATAAGCACTATATAAATAAATTTGACTTTCAATTTAATTAAATTTTATTTATATAGCGCTTTTTACAACATAACATTGTCTCAAAGCAGCTTTACAGTAATACAAGATCTTAAAAGGCCAATCCCAAGTTGAGCAAACCCAGAGCGACAGTGTCAAGGAAAAACTCCCTAAAATAGTAGGAAGAAACCTTGGGAGAACTAAGACTCAACAGGGGACCCATCCTCCATGGGCAGCCTAGATGTTAATTAAATAAATACTAAATGTATATTAAATCATAGCAAGACTAGTTTAAAATAAATAACACATTATGATTTCACCAGGGCCAAGAACACACTGGGGCATTGGTGAGGCCGAAGGGCATGCCCTGGTATTCGAAGTGGCCCAGCGGGGTGTTGAATTTCTCCTATCTTCCATTTCTCCCCATCCATGATATGCACCAAATAATACGCATTGAGCAAATCTAGGTTGTAGAATTCCAACTTTTGTTGGAGGTTTCAGTCTTTTGTTGCCCTTGTCCCAACTGTTTTGGAACATGTGGCAGAATTTTAAATGAGTGAATAAGTGCAAAAACAATAATGTTTATCAAACATTATATATTTTGTCTTTGTAGTGTATTCAACTGAATATAGGTTGAAAAGGATTTAAAAATCATCGTATTCTGTGTTTATGTATGGTTTTACACAACATCGCAAATTTATTGGATCTGGGGTTGTACTGTGCAATCACAAAAAAGTTGATATAATATGCCAAATATGCCATTTGAATTATGTTTTTATGTAGTCTAACATACTTATTTGTCTAATATCCGTATTAAATATATTACCTATTAGGTAATACAGCATGTATATATTTTGTCATTACACCTGTTGATGCTAGTATTATTCACCCTCTTTCTGCTCATGGCCTGTCACTTTCCTTCATTTCTGTAAGTGCTAAGAGGGTGTTGATGATCCCCTCATGCTCAGGACCATAGAGTGTGCCTCAAGAAACTACTGAGGCTATGAGAGAGAGCCATGGATACAGGATACAGGTGAATTTTTAATTTCAAGTCCACTGCCTGGGCTAAATTCTCTTAATCTTTGTTCATTCTTCCCTTAACACGGATCAGTCGTCCTGTCCCCTTTACAGAAAATCAGCCCCAAATCATGATATTTCCACCCCCATGCTTCACAGTAGGTATGGTGTTCTTGGGATGCAACTCAGCATTCTTCAAAAACGGCAGGTTGAGTTTTTACCGAAATGTTTTATTTTGGTTTTATATGACCACTTGATATTCTCCCAGTCCTCTTTTGGATCATCCATATGCTCCCTGGCATGGGCCTGGACATGTCCTGGCTTAATCAGGGGGACTGCAGAATTCGAGTCCCTCTTGGTGTAGTTACTGATGGGAGCCTTTGTTACTCTCTGCAGGTCATTCCTCAGGTCTCTCTGTGTAGTTCTGGGATTTTTGCTCAGCATTCATATGATCATTTTGACCCCACGGGATGACATCTTGCTTGGGTCCCCAGATTGAGAGAGATTATCAATGGTCTTGTAAGTCTTCAATTTTCTTACAATTGCTCAGACAGTTGATTTATTCACAACCTGCTTACCTATTGTAGGTTCATTCTTCCCAGCCTGGTGCAGGTCTACAATTTTTTTCCTGGTGTCCTTTGACAGCTCTTTGGTCTTGGCCATTGTTGAGCTTGAATTCTGTTTGAGGCTATGGACAGGTGTCTTTTATACAGAAAACGAGATCAAACAGGTGCCATTAAATACTGGTAAAAAGTGGAGGAGAGAACCACCATAATTTTCCACCATAATTTACAAAATCCTACAGTGTGTGTTAAGGTTCCTACCTTTTCCCTCACAGTGCTGCCTCACTGATTGCTGTTACAGCAATGCTGTTTGCTGTTTGCGCATTGCATCCTTTGGGATGCAACTCAGTGGAGCACCCTTTTTCACCTTTTTAGTTTGGTTATATATTATTTCCCCATTATTATTATACGCTGTGGGATTCCTGGGTCCCACATACTTGGGTCCTATCACATACCGTAACAGTGTGTAATAATTTTGTCTTTCATATGTAGCGGAATGTCTACGCATATGGAAGTCGTATGCTTTAGCTAATTATTAATGAAATGGGGCACCACCTGATCCCTTTATTTTTGGTAACTGACGGATCAGGGGTTCCAGTTTAAGACATTAAGATTGTCTCACACTTAAGATCATCAGTTCATGGTAACTTCAGACCCGGCTCGGAAAAATGACATCACGTCTCGCACCAATGATGGTTTAAAGGTATACGTTTATTGGAGATAACAACAGCAAAATTCCCATCAATACGGTGAAAACACAGATAAATGTACCTATGATGAAAATTACAGACCTCTCTCATCTTTCAATTTACATTACAATTTTTTTTTTACAATTTACACAGAACGTACAAAATCAGTGGCTGACTAAATATTTTTTTGCCCCACTGTATTTAAGTTATACATTGTTTCTCTTGGACAATATCAGACTCACAATTCTTTTGTTGTCTTAATCACATGATACGTTTTTATGATAACTTACCTTGCTCTTTTAAGACTGTGGCAAAGGTCTTTGTGTCCTTAAACAGCTTGATGCTGCTGCTGTGCTGTGCTGTGCTGTCCTCGTCATCCAAGTGGTCAAATACCTTCTGCTATTGTAAAGATGAGGTTTGTGTTCTGCTACCTCATCTGGCTGCACTCTCCCTGGGAGCTTCACCTCCTTAGACGAAGAAGCAGGTTACGGCAGCAACCACTTACTTCCACTTCTCCTTTGTTGGGTCTTGTCTCCTCTCACTAGATTTTAACTCTCTCAGGCTCAGTCTGTAGTATGCCTTGTCCTGGCTATGATATGGCTCTCTGGTTGGTTGCCGAGTCCAAGATAGAAGCCATGGTTGCCTCAGTGTCTGTTGCTGGGTCTGCTCCTGCACCTGTAGTGGACACTTCTAAGGCCATGTCCACTCCAGTACCAGGTGCTTTGCCTGCTGTAGTTCGTGATGCTGTGGCCATTCCAGTTCCTGTAGTCATAGTCACTACCATTCCTGATCCAGAGGCTGCTCCAGTTCCGTTCCTGCAACCAAGGCAGCGCCAGTTCCTTTGCCAGTTCCTGTTTACAAGGTGGTGCGAGTTTCTATGCCTGAGGCAGTACCTGCTGCTGTACTGGTCCCTGTACCTGAGACGGCGCCTGTTCCTGTGCTCAGGAGTCCGTTCTGGTTCCCATTTCAGCCCAGTTGTGCCAAGATGTCCTCAGGGGCATGCTGCTCATTGCCATCTTCGCATGTCAGTTGCACGATACAAACACAGCCAGAACAGACCGGGTCTCAAAACTCTGTCCATCTGGAACTCCCTGGGTCTCTAACACATGTCCAGCCAGATCTCTTACTAGTGTCAATCAAGGCAAATTGGGACCCACAACTCTGAGCACTGCTCCTGATTTCAGGCCTGGGTCCATTCCCTTTTCAGCCTGGTGGCTTGCTAAGACTTTCAGGATGCTAAACATATGCTTAATGCATATATCAGTACAGGAGTATACCAAGATAAAACATATTGAGAAATGTATATTTCAAAGTTTGAATTTATACAAAATTATTTCCTTAATACATCAAATGAACGATAATTGCCTCTGATACAGAGCACAGTAAATTATTAGCAGCCAAAGTTGTAGCCTGCCGGACACTGATGTACAGTGAGAGACAGTGACACACACAGTCACTGATGTATTTATTATGGTTGTGCTTTTCAGCGCAATATATATAGCTAAGCGATATCTTAAACCATGCAACTGGTGCCCCTGATTTTCCATCACAAAAATCCCATAGACAGTAAATAGCGATGGCTTTTCAACCGGTGTAGCACGATCAATTTTTGAGATACAAAAATGAAATTTGGCTTGCATGGACCCAGGGGCATCCTGACCCATAACCTTTTATTACAGCTTGATCACATACTCTGTTCACTTTTTATCTTCAACTATCACCCCATTCATTTTATATTGCCCCACTCTAGTGGAACGCTCAAAGCACTCTCTAAGAAATGCACTTCGCTTAAAATCCGTATAGTTTCACCTCCTTATATTTAATTACTCCTTATACTCTAAACTGCACTTTAAATAGCATATATCAGCCTTAGCTATCAAACATCAAGATATCTAATCGCTTAAGTAACTATTTTCTGAGTTACTTGAGTTACCAACCTAAATATTAATATTGATTTAAATTGTATTACTTACTTAATACTACCATTACTTTAATATAGTTTTAAGTATTTGCCTAATTAACATATCGGTCACCCATGGAGGATGGGTCCTTTTTTGAACCTTGGACCTCCCAAGGTTTCTTTCTTCTACTTTTTTTTTTTAGGGAGTTTTTCCTTTCAACTGTCACCCTAGGCTTTCTCAACTTGGGATTGGACTTTTAAGATAATATAAGATTATATTACCTATTTATTTATTTATTATACTAAAAGGCTAATCCAAGACTCAACAGAGGACCCATCCTCCATGGGTGGCCTAGATGTTAATTAAATAAATACTAAAAGTATATTAAATTATATCAAAATTAGGTAAATAAATCAATAACAATTTAAAAATAACATTTAAATTAGTAATAGAATAAATAAACGAAATTATAAAACTCGGACTGTCTGACCTTGTTTTTGCCCAATAAAACCCTGGTTTCCACGCGAGCTGCATTTGTCTCCGTCTCCTTGAGCCGCGACGTGACATCAAGAATAATTGGGTCTTGGACTTGCGACCACCCACAACTGACCGGATCTTGGATACAGACACACACATTATTGACCTTGTAGAATAGATTCCCAGCCGGGATTTGCATTAGCTGTGCAACCATACAGTGGATTATTCAGGAAATGCATGATTATAGTTTATATTTGTCTATTCTTTTTTTGTTTCTTCTGTAACATGTTTTTGTCGTTGTTATTGTTGCACTGTTCTTTGTTGGAGTTCATGTTTTCATACTTTTCCCAATTTGATGAATTAATTGGCAATATTTATTGTATACACCATGTAATGAAAATGATTTGATTTGAGAGAGAAAGAGAGAGATTCCCTCCCTCCATTATCTGATGTAGTCACTGGATTTGACACCTTCCATCTCTCTTGCTGCCAGAATCCGGTTAATAATCTTCCAATCAAGAATGTAATGGACTGTAACCATGATGTAGTGTGAGTCTGTCCAAAGCTCTGTGGTTACAACATGGTATCTAGTCTGCACTAAAGGAAGTAATTATATTGTTATTAGCTCTCAAAATATATTACATATAAAACAGACGACCAATTTAGAATATAAAAAGATTAAGCAGTTTAAAGGGGGGGGGGTGAAGACACTTATGAAGACAGTAGTGCACTATTTGTTTGCTACTATTTTACTGTTGTAGTAAATTTATTGTACAATTTTCAAAAAACTCACAGGGAGAGTTTTTGGGATTGTCCTGCACTCTAACGCTAGGATGGGCTTCCTAATCACCTTGGTTGGGAAACATTAAGGATGTTCTATGCCAGTCCTGACTTTTCCCATCCCACCCCACAAATCAGGCAAGTAGAGTATACTTTAAGGATACATTTACAGATACCAAGCAGCAGACAAACAGGCTCAACTGACTTTCTGAGAGTTGCCATAAGGTTAAAAATACATTTATTTAGTCACACTTTTGAAGTTAACTGTTCTTGCAAAATGTGACGGAAAATCTTCATACGGTCAATATCAGAGGCTGGACTGAATAAAGAAGACATTCAGTAATATATTTGTGCTTTGTGTACAATATATTTAATTTAATTATACGCCAGGTCATCCATGAAGGATGGGTCCCTGTTGAGTCTTAAGGATTCTTTCTGTATTTATGAGGGAGATTTTTCTTTCCACCATCTTGCTCAACAGAGGTTATTGGTCTGTTACTTTTGAAATCCTTAAAGCTGCTTTGCGACAATGTCCATTGTAAAAAGAGATGTGTAAATAAATTGAAATTTGAATTTTGAATTTCTCTACCATGGCTAAAGGTCTTACATCTTGGCTGCACATGCAAGCAATTTTGTTGGTCAAACGAGACTTAACAATCGGAGGTAATTTGTGTTTGATGAATGAAGAGATGCTTAACTAATTTTTTTTCGTGAATCTGTTCCTGACTCACTGGTGTACTTGGCTAAGACTAAACACATTTTACATGCATCATACAGCGTGCTAACACTCAAGTCTCATGAAGTTCAGAAATATTTGCAACTTCTCTGCCAGTTCTGTAAACTTAATAGATAGATAGTTACTTCTTTTTCAAACTCTATTTTTTATTAAACAATTTTCAGTTTGTCAAGTACAACAACAGAGCAACAGAAAAACACAACTAGCAAAGGGCCGACATGAAGGGAATGTGAATCTTAGTTCAAGAGTTAGGACAGTAAAGGAATCAAACAGAAAATAAAATAAACGAATAAGTAATCAGCTCTAATTTGACTTCTTTTCCGACCTCTACCCATCAATTCATACTATTAGTAGACTGTAAAACGATTATCGGCTGGCCCATAATATAAAAACATAGCCTTGGTCCAGCTGAAGACATTTTTGCTTGCTTTTTGAATGAACCCTCAAAGAGGTATGAAATCATATATTCTGAGACCAGAATCCACAGCTTCTCCATCTACTTCATTGTCTATAATACAAAAATGAAAACCAAGAATTACTTAATCACTGTGGTGACAGCATAAATATAACATTAACAGACAGTAAAGAAAATGCAATTCCAAGATAACTGCTTAGAATTAAACATGAAATTGTTAAAGTTCACAGATTTATATTCACATGATTTGTAGTGTTTGCTTATTTATTTTCATTCACATTTTTATTAAATTTTTTAGTTATCCTTTAATTTATTTAAGCAGATATATAAAAAAATTATGAAAATCTTGAAAATAATTTGAAAAGTTATACCTTTAATATAAAAACTGTAAGGCCAGAGATATCGCTCTTCTGTTGTTAACTACAGACACAACTGTTGTGTAGATAAAGGAGGAGGGCTGTGTAGTTGCTCTTAAAAATACAAATACTGCTTACACAAATAAGCCTGGCTTTTTTAAGCTTGCTTCGCGGAATAGCCCCCCTGTCTTGAGCTTGTTTCAAATCATTAACGCTATAGTTAGGCATTATAAGGATCAACTAAAACATGCATGTTTAATAACATGTACTACAGTAACCGCACCGTAAAATCATCTCAAAAGACAGATTTCTAACAGAATAGCTGGTATACAAAATAAAAGTAGTTAAGTTAGCTATCTAGCGACCCCCACATCCACCCCTTCTTTTGCTGCACCGTTGCAGCCAAAATATTTCTTTTACAGCTCAAATAAACACAAAAAATTGCAAGCTATCCATACAATTTTAAATCATTAATTTGATTAAAAAAAAAAAACAGATGTGAAATCTAACATTAAATATGCTAAAAAAAATTTCTAGACGTTTTAGCTCGTGTTGCCTTACTTTTTTGGTTAACCTAGGCTAACCTAGGTTGGGTAGGTTAATTAGGTTAGATGGCGCTAGCTAACTAAATATACTAAATATCACTTGTTCTCTGCTAGTATGTTTTCTTGGGAGCCTGAATTAAAATTTAACACTTTTATTACCAAAAGTTTGGTTAATAGCACGTTAACTACTTTTAGGTAACTAACTAAGCTAGCAAGCTAAAATGTGTTGGCACCAAATGTGAAAATATCCCTCAGAACCTCACAAATATATCTAGCTAGTGTTACGGTACAGATAGGGGACCCAAAGATGCGTATGTGGGGGTTACGCGACGTGGGGGACAAAAAAACGGGAGTAACTAAAAAGGCAGAGCAAAAGGCTCTCCAATATGCTGAACGAAAAGAGCTGCTTCGGGGCGCGTCCCAAATAGGGTGACGCAGTGTGCCTCTGAAGCCCTGGGGACCCCGTGGAAGCGGACCAAATGTTGCAGGATCGCTTGAGCCGTTTCCAGGGCTGAGGGGAGTTTGGCCATGGGGATGAAGCTGGCAGCCTTGGAGAAGCGATCCACAATAACCAGTACAGTGGTGAATCCCTTGGATCGAGGCAGCCCTGTGACAAAGTCAATCACCAACTGGGACCAGGGTCGAAAGGGACGGGAAGGGGCTGTCGGAGGCCCTGAGGGAACCCTCGACCGGTCTTGCTGGCGGCACAGACGAGGCATGACCGGACAAATCTTCGGCAATCGTTAGTCATTTTCGGCCACCAGAAGCACTGCCTGTCCGAAAGACCCCAGGATGGGCAACAAGTTGGGACGAGTGTCCCCACTGCAGTACCTGGTCCCGCACCGACGAAGGTACGAAGAGTTTACCCGGGGGGCCTCCCCCTGGGTCAGGCTCGGCCGCTTGAGCCCGGGTGATCGCCCTCGTTATTCCCCAGGACAGAGGAGCCAAGATCTGCCCCGGGAAAAGGATGAGCTCGGGCTGGGTCGGGGCGTTATCAGGTTCCCAGAGGTGTGAGAGGGCATCCGACTTAACATTCTTGGACCCTGGCCGGTACGACAGGGTGAAATGGAACCGACCGAAAAAAAAGCGACCAACATGCTTGTCTGGCATTCAACCTTTTGGCTTGCTGAACATATGCCACATTTTTATGGTCGGTCCATACCATGAAGGGATGGCGGAAACCCTCCAGCCAATGCCGCCACTACTCCAAGGCCAGCTTGACGGCCAATAGTTCTCTATCCCCCACGGGGTAATTGCGTTCAGCAGGTGTCAGCCTGTGGGAAAAAAAGGCGCACGGGTGCATGCCCTTATCCGGGGGGAGTCTTTGGGAGAGAATAGCTCCCACCCCTACCTCAGAGGCGTCCACCTCCACAATGAACGGCTCATTTGGGTCGAGCAGGCGTAGGACAGGGGCGCTGGCGAGGAGCCCCCGAAGCCGGCCAAAAGAGAACTTGGCTTCACTGGACCAACGGAAGGGAACCTTCCCGGTCAAGTCGATAAGTGGGGCGGCTACGGAGCTGAAGCTTCAGATGAACATCCGAAAGAAGTTGGCGAAGCCCAGGAATCTCTGCACCTGACACTTCGAGGTAGGAACTGGCCAGGCAACTCAAATTTGCTATTTCTAGCTTACACAGAGCACAAACCACTCCTGACATGAATACGGTTATATTAGCATCAGAAAAAAACACATTTTTCACTCACCTCTAAATTTGTGTGCCTCCTCTTCAGGCACATTATTCCTAACTTGATTAGCTCATTTACAAGGTCCCCTATAGTCAGATTAATAAGTTCCATTTCGAGGAAACATAGGAATGACAGTTAAACACAGTACTAAATAGATGACTTACATCCCATGTCGTATTTTTTTAGAATGTCAATCCACAAAAAACTTGATTGTTACTATAGGTCAAAACTGTTTTGACCAATGACTGACAGTCTTTCCAGAGAGGAATCTCTTCTGGGTTTGTTTTGCCACCAAAGGTTGCTCCCAAGTGAGTTCAAAATGAATGGGTTCATATGGAGCAATTGAGCAAAATAATAAATATAGTTTATAAATGTTTAAGAATTTTCATAATGAAAAAAACTAATTTGTAAAAACCAAACAACATCAAATGTTTCAGCATTGCAGACACCATTTAAAAAAAGTTTTTTTATAACTTCAGTTATAAATCTTAATCTTATATGAGCTCTGGCTGTAATTTTAGCATCAGCTCACTAACCAGTCAGCTCACAGTAAAAGTAATGCTAGCGCCTTTACTGCTTAAAACCCATTTATTGCATTTATATTTTGCTTGCTTGTCTGGTAAAAAAGAGACAAGTTATTTTAAAAAGGGTAAAGGGTTTATAACAGAAAATGCAGTACTTCTAATAAAAGTAAGTTTATATAATTATTAACGTAACATTCATTTTTTAAAACATTTTTAAAATGTATTTATTTTGTGATGTTATGAATCCAACTTGTATTTTAAGTGAGACTGGAAAATTGGAGTAGTATAAAGCATGTTGTGGTGGGTGTTGGTACATAGAAACACAAAGCTCAAAGGGAAAACTAAATAAGAATAAATTTGGTATAGTTTATGAGTAAGGTATTAATGCTTATACAATACATTGATACAAAAAGTACCATCACTTGAAAAATATATGTTTTGTATCTTTATTAAGCTTTAAAGATACAAAATTTGACTTTAAAGACCACTATTCTGAAACACTCCCTGAAAATATGGAAGTGGACCACAAATGTATACCCACAGTTCCTCCAACATTTACCACGTTCAGCATTCTTTGTCTGGAGTTCCCTCATCCTAGGAGTAATAAAACACCATTTTACCATTTTCAAACACCAAGTCTATTTAGCTTTTTTCTCATATCTAAGCTTAGTTACATAGTTGTACATAGTTTATTTAATAGTAGAGTAAGTCCTAGAGATCTGTTTTAGTCCGTTTTTCAGAACTCTCAGCTTTGCAGATTTGCAATATTTTTTTAAACAGGGGAGAACCATACCACCCTCATTCCCGTTCCCAGGCAGCTGTGGAGAAGACTACAGCTCCCAGAACAAATAAAGGCAATCAGCCTCAACAAGGAGCACCTGGCTGAGGCTCTGTTTAAGCCTGAGTCAAACCAGTGCTCCTCGTCACACCTTTACTTCTCGGTGTTACCAGGTACAGGTAATTTGAACAGGTTTCAGTGAATGGTAGTAGGGCCTTGGCCCGAGGTAATCTGGTAGGAAAAGCTTCAGGTTAAAGGTTCAAGACTCTCTTTTCCTATCTCGGTTCTTTCCCAGATTGGGAAGCCAGTCTGGCTTTACTACCTCTGTTGGCCTAGCGCCACCTCTTGCTTAATCCATTCCTTTGTCTTACTCTTAATGAATGTAGGTCATTTTCTGGTCCAAGTCACCCGGGGGAAAACGCTGTGCACGCCAACTGTCTGGTGTGCCCCCTCATTTGATAAGCTTATATTTACAAGGCGTATTTCGTGCGCGGCCGCCACACACTACTCAGTCAGCAGAGTGCTGCACTGATTATTCATTTTCTCCTTATTTTTGCATCTCCTCTTTTGTTTGAGTTCCGCCACATAAACAGCTCATTCGTTTGTCCTTACTTGATTACCGGGGCCTTAACGCCATCACTGTCAAAGACTGCTACCCCTGGCCCTTGATTGCTACGGCCTTCGAATCCTTGCAGAGGGCACGCATCTTCACCAAACTGGACCTGCGGAATGCGTATAGCCTTATCCAAAAGTGAGACGAGTGGAAAACTGCCTTTATCACCCCTACTTGGCACTTCGGCCTGATGAACGGCCCGGCCGCCTTCCAACGCTACCTTAACGAGGTGCTCCAGGAGGCGTTGGACCACTACGCCTACGTCTACCTTGATGACCTATTGGTGTTTAGCCCCACCCCGGAGGCCCACATCAAACACGTACGACAAGTTCTCCAGCTTCTCTTGCAACACCAACTCTTCGTGAAGCTGGAAGATAAGGGCATGCACCCGTGCGCCTTTTTTTCCTACCGGCTGGCACCTGCTGAACGCAATTACCCCGTGGGGGATAGAGAACTATTGGCCGTCAAGCTGGCCTTGGAGGAGTGGCGGCATTGGCTGGAGGGTTCCCGCCATCCCTTCATGGTATGGACCGACCATAAAAACTTGGCGTATGTTCAGCAAGCCAAAAGGCTGAATGCCAGACAAGCACGTTGGTCGCTTTTTTTTCGGTCGATTCCATTTCACTCTGTCATACCCGCCAGGGTCCAAGAATGTTAAGCCTCTGTCCTGGGGAATAATGAGGGCAGTCACCCGGGCTCAAGCTGCTGACCCACGGGGCGGCCCCCAGGCCAAACTCTTCGTACCTTTGTCAGGGTCCCAACTTGTTGCCCATCCTGGGGTCACTCAGACCCTGGAGTTCGTCAGGCGGCGCTTCTGGTGGCCTAAAATGGCTAACAATTGCCGAACATTTGTCCAGTCATGCCTTGTCTGTGCCGCTAACAAGACCGGTCGAGGGCGCCTCCTACAGCCCCTTCACGACCCTGGTCCCACTTGGCGATGGACTTTGTCACGGGGCTGCCTTGATCCAAGGGATTCACCGCGGTACTGGTTATTGTGGATCGCTTCTCCAAGGCTGCCCGCTTCATTCCCATGGCCACACTCCCCTCAGCCTTGAAGACAGCCCAAGCGATCCTGCAACATGTTGTCTGCTTCCACGGGGTCCCCACAGACATAGTCTCCAACCGGGGCCCCCAGTTTGCCAGTCGAGTCTGGCAGGCCTTCTGTCGCACCATGGGGGCTACAGCCAGCCTCACCTCAGACCACCACTCCGAGTCCAACGGCCAATCCGAATGGGTCATTCAGGACCTCGGCCAAATGCCAAAAAGGTGTCTGACGGCCGGCAGCCCCGCCTCTTGGTCCGATAAATTGCTGTGGGCAGAATTCGCCCACAACACTCGGCCCACGGCAAATCTCCCTTTGAGGCCCAGTTCGGCTACCCCCCCCCCCAACCCCATTACCTGAACTAGAGCCCGACATTGAGGTCCCCTCTATGTCTCAACACGTGTACAGCCTGGTAAAGGGCCACACAGCTCCTCAAAGGCGCCCAGTGGGTAGCCAAACAACAGGCTGATCGCAGGCGACGGTTCGCTCACATCTTCCACCCGGGTCAGTGGGTCCTCCTTTCCAGCAAGGACCTCCCCGTCAGGGGCGCCCCTCACAAACTGGCACCCAAGTGTGTGGGTCCCTTTAAGGTGATTAGGCGCATCAACCCGGTGTTGTATAGGTCAAACCTTTCAGCCAGCATGAAGGTACACCCCACCTTCCACGTTTCGCGATTATGCCCTTTCGCCTGTGGCAACCCCACTCCACCTCCGGGACCACGAATTTTCCAGGGGGCCTACACCATCCGCCGTCTGCTGGACAGGGTGGTGTACTGGGAAGGCTACGGCCCAGAGGAACACTCATGGGTTCCCGCCCGCCACATTCTGGACCCCACCCTGATAGGGAATTCCATGACAACCATTCCGCCGGCCTTGGTTCCTCAGGAGCCATTCCACAGTCCGGCATACTGAGCTCTTACTCGTGCCTCGCGCATCCGAGCTCTCGCTCGCCCCCTGGCGCATCAGAGACGCACTTCGTCGCCCGATTCGGGACACTGCCTCAAGTAGCCTTCCTCCCGCACTTATTGTGCACTTTTGAGCTCCCGCTCGCCCCCCGGCGTTTCGGAGGTATGCTGCGTCGCCCTATTTGGGACGCGCCCCGAAGCAGCTCTTTTCTTTCAGGATATTGGAGAGCCTTTTGCTCTGCCTTTTTAGTTCCTCCCGTTTTTTTTTGTCTCCCACGTCACGTAACCCCCACACACGCATCTTTGGGTTCCCTATTTGTACTGTAACAGATATAGCTTCTTGGCAGGCATCTCCATAAAGCTGCTGAGTCACTGTGGCTGCTAATAATCACAAATCACTTATTTATCATACACAAAGCAAAGGTACAGCATTGTGAATGATTGGAAATGGCTACCAGGGGTGAAAGATAATAGAGATTAAAGATAATAGTGAGAGAACCAGAATTCAGAAACTTATTGTCAATAAACCAATAAATTGTTTGGCACTGGGAACATTCTAATTGATGTGGCTTGTTTTATATTTATTTCCGTTCATCATGAAAATTAAAAAATGTAGCATACTCTACACATTCACTTGCCTGTGGTACTTTGGCATTCCATAAGAATACTGAAATTTTGCCTCTCTTTTTATGTACTTAAAAAAAGTCTGTAATGATCTGAAATAGTGTAATGATCCCCAGGGCATTCTTCTCCTTCTGTTTACGGGACGGATTCCTCCTTTACACTAAAAAATAATACATAATCATAAATTTCTATAGATTAGGTCCACTAATTCTTCTGAGCAATCTATTCTGAAAATTTGTTACATTAATTCTCAATATAAATCTACTCAGTCTAAAACTTTTAAACAGTTTCTTTAAAAACACTCAACACTTACCAATCTCAGTCATATGGCTGGCTAGTATGTTGACAAGCTGCCTCCGAATTTTTTGTCTTGTACTCCTCAAGGACATCCTCACCCCCAGAGCAAGGCAGAGCAAGGCATTTTTTACCATTTTCTCACAAGGTTTCAGTGACTTGGGGAGAAAATAAATTTCATGTGCTGGCATTAAGTTATCAAATATGATTTGTGTTTTTACTGTTTATGGTTATAAATTGACAGTTTTGTAAGCCAACAGCAACTGTCTAGTGTGTTTGCAGATGTATGGTAAAAGTATTGGTAAAAACACTTCATAAAAGTGTGATCAATAAATGCATGTTAAGTTCACAGCATCAGAGAGGGTGGAATATTTTTTTACAAAAACTGTTGCCCAAAAAATACACATCTGTACAACTTTATTTTGATAAATGTTAAAACATACAACAAGCAAAAGTCTGATTTCAACTATTGATTACTTGCCATCTACACTACAGGTCTTGCAGATAAGTGAATATTCAGTTAATATGAACGATATAATAAATGTAAATGGAAAAAAGTTATGTTTTCTTTTTCCTGACTTCTGAAAAGTTTTATAACATTTTCTCTGTGACATTCACCATTATAAATCTCAAATTAGCCAAATATAGTTTGAAACTTACTGATGCTGTGCAGGGTCAAAACTGTAAGCAACTGCTCATGTACCTCTTTTGCAGCTTCTGACTCAGTAACCTCTGTGGTAGACCTGATCCCCTGCTTCTTTGACTGGAGTGCTTATTGTCACTTGTAGAAGGTGACAGGGTATCAGTAAGAGAAGATGATGCTTAATAATCTGATGATGCTAAAAATAATATATATTTTTTGGGGGGTGGGGGGGAGTAATAGGTGATAACAATAAAAAAAATCATGGGATGATCATATTTTTAAACCTGTACGGTGTTAAGCCTAGTCCATAACACAGCAATCTGAAATTTGATTTCTAATTGAATGGAGGTGATAGTATAGGGCTAGGATTAATCTCTGTCTGGGAAACCACCCCATTGAGTTATCTTTTGCTTAAATATTTTCATTTTAAGAGATAAAATAAAACCTACAATCTGAAGCACTGTCACGTACTGTCAGGCATAAGTCTGGATTGACCTCTATCAGCTCAAGGAAGATCTTCCTCCACTGCTGTGTCAGTGTCATCAATAACCAGCTGCATAAGGAATCCCAAACTTGTTTTTAACTAAAGGATGTTTAGCAAGACACCAGATAAGCAGGCAGCTTATGTTGGTCATGCAATTATACAGACAACACCAGCAGCTTGCTTATATGAATGAATGCACTCCCTATCATTGCAATGCATTATACACATTACAGAAAATCTGATCTTGCAATAATTATGCCTCATAAAAACTTGGGTTACACAACATGGCTACTCACCTTCACTAATGAAATCCAAATAGGTGAAACCTGCCTTTAATCGAATGTATTGCTTGGTACTTTAGTAGTTCACCTTTAGCAACATACTGACATGATACAGAACCTGCACATAAGGTCATAAAATTAAACTCAATTAACGGAATTTAAATTTCATCCAAACAGCCAAAAAATTTAAATGACAATTACAAAATCCCTGCAAAAAAACTATTGAACCACACAGCAGTTATAGCAAAAATGGTGTGCTCATTGGTCATTAGCAGCAGTGTAAGCAGGTCGCAAACCACAACGCAATTATAATGTAAAAATGGCGCGCTCATTGGGCATTAGCAGCATTAACTACAGAATTAATACAGTTAATGCAGTGTTACTACAAAGTAACACTACAGATTTTGCTGTGCAGGAAGGCAATCCAGACAGCAGAGGTGAATTGGAGACCCCGCTGGGTACGTATGACCTCTGGGATCCCAAATAGGGTGACACCCAGATGATGAGCGCTTTTGCCATCTTAAATGCCGTGGGCAGCTTAGAGAAGGAACCATGAGGAGGACGGAGATGACCAAGGGTGACGCCCAGTTCCTGGTCGAAGTCCCACTGAACTAGCCTTGTGGAAGCATGTGGCCAGGAGGACTGATTCGGATTCTGACGAGGGCTCAGAACAGCGAGAGAGAGCGTCTGCCTTGGAGTTCATAGCTGCCGGGTGATATGAACTGGCACAGTTGAAACGGGTAAAAAAGAGAGACCAGCGCGCTTGCCTGGTGTTAAGGCACTTGGCCGTGAGCACGGTCACCTGATGTTGAGTTCTCTCCAGCCAATGCCATTCCTCCAAGGCCAGCTTGATAGCAAGAAGCTCCCTGTCCCCCACTTCATAGTTACGCTCTGATGGGGTGAGTTTACCGAAAAAGAAAGCCACATGGTCTAGCTTGGAGGATCCCTCCTTTCACCTTTTGAGGGTGTCGAAAGCTGCCCAGGGCTCTGGGGACCAGTGCAAGGCACGTGGCTTGTCTCGGTGGAGAGCCATCGGGGATGCGACAATACTGCTGAAGTTCCTGATGAAGCAGCAGTAGAAGTTGGCGAAACCTAACAAACTTCACACGAAAGTATAATTTAATATACATTTAGTATTTGTCTATTTAACATTTAGGCCGCCCATGGAGGATGGGTCCCCTGTTGAGTCTTGGTTCCTCCCAAGGTTTCTTCCTACCATTTTGAGAAGTTTTTCCCAAATACTGTTCACTATGAACGTTCAAATAAAACAATAAGCAATTAAATGAACAGAAGTTACATTCACATTTTGGTCAGACAGTTGATAGATATGAAATGTAAGTTCAATCAAAGCTTTAGGTGGACCCTGTCTGGTCATTTGTATCCCAAGACTGCTTTGGAGGTGGCTGATAAATGGTGCTGTAAACCACCCCTCTGCTCGACAATGTCATTCATTGGACATAAATCATCTTTTTTACTTTTCTCTTTTCAAAATATTAACATTTCTATCCTCAACTAAGTTTACCTTGTCATATACATGCAGATATATAGCGAGTTCTGTCCTGATGAACTCATCTATGTTGTACCATGCATTTGTGGAGTGTTTTTTTGGCCTTCCAATGTATAGATCTGAGCACTCCTCACTGCACTGGACACCATACGCAACAATGCTCAGTGAAGCAAAACTGCACACCGTTCTCAGACTCAGAGGTCAGAATCAAACCAGGAATCTGGAACTGTAAGGCAACTGTGCTAACCACATGTCACACCATGCCATCCAAACAGTTAAAAGTATGTTCCCATATTTTTCCATAGTCTTATTCCAAAAAGTACAAGAAGGTCATTCACCCAAGAATTGGAATTGGAAGGTTAGATCAGGAATACAAGTGTGGCTCTGATCAGTGCTAGTTTTAGTTGCTTATTCCTCATGGATGGAAACAAGTATGCAAGAGTGCACTGACCATTAAATCTAGAGGGCAGTTCAGACCATGCAGGTGTTCCACATAGCCATCATGTTCCTACTGGTGGAGTTAAGCCACATAGTTCAGTAAAGCCAACCGTTTATGCCAATGCTCACGTCATGTTCGCCTCCCGTATGTGTTACTTTTCGCTTCTTTGCTTTTTCTGGTACCGTTCATTTAATTCCTTTTTGGCCCCCGTTTTTTCTCCAGTTACGTTTTTTTCTCTTGCTGAACGCGTATAGTTTTGGTTTCGTTCCTTTCGGCTGTCATGCTGCTACTTGGTTTTCTTAGTCTTTGTTTCTCTTAATGTACGCATATAGTTCTGTTCAGGTTTCATGTAGGCTCTCAGGCTGTTTTTGTTATCTGGTTTATTGCCGTCTCCCTCCGGGGACTCCAACAAGTGCCTGTATGGTGTCATCCCTAAGATCCCATGCTGTACTGTATTCCTGATGTTAGCACTCTTTCTGGAGGTCCTCATACATTTTTAGGATCCTGAAGGCATTGCGACCCCTACGCTGTCCACAAGGCGGACTTCCATGGTCCTCGGACAGCTCTCTTGGTTCCAGCAAGACTGGTTTTCCACAGACTGTGAGCTTCCCCATTTTTGTGTCCCAGTTTGTTACCCCTCTGTCCCCATTATGTTTATTAATCTTAATAAATTTCTCTTTGGATTTTCCTAGTCTGTTGTCTTTCTGTGGATTACTGCATATTAGTTTCCTTCCCTACATTTTGTGGGATCCTGGGGATTCTGTGAGATTGGTGTCTGTCATCACTTCCTAAGACGTATATCTGTGCACAAGACTGCTTGGGAATCACACGTAGAGAACAAGATTGGCCACTGTTTTCAATACAAAAAATTGGGGATAATAAGTTTATAGATGTTAGTTTTCGGGAGTAAAGATGTGTTCTATATCTTCTCACCAGGAACACAACAATTAGTGACCAGTCAGGCAGTGACCGTATGACAAGTAGAAATAGTAACTGGCTCCCTAGTACGAGCTTGTAAGATGGAACGTGTCACAGTATGGACAAAATTTTGATTTCAAAGTTGGGTTGGACACAACAAACTTGAGTACATGTTCCTGGGAGGGGGTTTAAATCTGCTGGAATGGGTGTAACAGAGAAATATCTGCATTTTTCTGCGGTTTCACAATAATTGTGTTATTTATTCGACAACAAAATGGATGTATAAAATCTAATTCGCAATCCGAGGTTCTAATGTATTTTTCCCTATACATTTTATTTGTTGGTGTTTTTTAAACAGTTGCTACACACAAATAATACATAAAATAATAATTGTAAATAAAAGTAATAACTTCAAATTAAATTGTATTTAGATAGCACTTCTTATAATAGAGCATTGTCTCAACAGAATATAAAAGAAAAAATGCTGTTACTTATGGATTAGGAGCACAGAGTCTATTAACAATCACTGATGCCATGTGCAGCATGAAACTCCGGCAGTACTAACTATAGCAGCATAGCTAAAGGGAAAGAACCAGAAGTTAACACAACCAAGAGGCAAGAACTAACCTGAGCCATATGTCTTAGTCTAAATGTAACCATCCAGCGAGTTCGATAACACCCAGTTCAACTGTAAAAAACTTAGGTGTTATGTTTGACTCAGATCACTCACTTGATGTGCACATTAACAAAATCACATGCATTGCTTTCTTTCAGTTACGTAGTTACATTGCTAAACTTAGAAATATCCTTTCCTTTCATGATGTTGGGAAACTGGTTCATGCACTTATAACATCGAGATTGCGAAAAAACACACACAACCTTTTAAGCTTTAGAACTGTATTATTGTTTAGAATCCTGATTATTAGGAATGGATTATGTCACTGATGTCTTAAAGCAATTTTGTAAGTCGCTCTGGATAAGGGTATCTGCTAAATACTGTAAATGTAAAACGTAAATGATTACTGTAATGCTTTACTCGCTGGATGTTCTAGTAAATCTGTAAATAAACTTTAACTAGTGCATAATGCGGCAGCTCCAGTACTAACTAGAACAAAAAAATTTATCATATAAGTCCTGTTCTGTCGTCTCTACACTGGTTACCAGTTACATTTCACATTGATTATAAAATACTTCTTGCAACATATAAAGCTCTACATGGTCTGGCCCCACATTATCTGAGTGTAGTCTTCGAATCTTACAATCCAGCTTGTCTACTTTGTTCACAGGGTGCAGGACTTCTTTCAGTACCTAGAATTTAAAAAGTCACAGCAGGGGAGAAGCCCCCTTCTCATACTTGGCCCCCAAGCTATGGAATAAACTTCGCATGGATCATGTTGGCTCTTGCCTTTGAGGTGTTTTAACTTCTGATTTCCTTTAGCTATGCTGCTATAGTTATTGCTGCAGGAGTTTCATGCTGCACATGGCAGCAGTGATTGTTAATGGACTCTGTGCTCTTAACTCATAAGTAACTACAGTTTCTCTTTTTTCTTTGATGTTCCGGTACCAGTTCCAGCAACACACACTGAGATACGCCTCCGCTTCAACATCACTCTACTGGTCTACAACAGAACCCAGTCCCACATGCCCAGGTCCCACCAGAGTGCAGTAACTCCCTCCATCATTTAGTCATTAGGAGACGATGTGCCTCTAATAACATACTGCTGAGGACTCATTTTAAAATCTATTTTGTTATTTATTTTTAATTGTATTACTAATTTACATTTTATGATTGATTTTAATTATATTATTTACTTAATTTTACTATTACTACGTAAATATTCAATTAACATCTTTTCCACCCATGGAGATTTTAATTATAGTAAAAATTAAGCAAGTTAAAAGGTATCCATCACCTCCTTTAAAAACAAACTCAAAACCCACCTATTCAAACTGGACCCCCACACA
>JAUZST010032323.1:0-28834 GCA_034779995.1 Parotocinclus haroldoi | reverse complement strand
TATATAAATATAAAACTCATAATATATTCTGTTTAATCCAGTAGCACTTGAGTGCCTATTAAACCAGTCAGATTTTTTAGATTGATCACTCATGTCAGTGCAGGCTAATAAATGCAAACAATGCCAGGTGTTTCAGTTAATGGAATGAAAAGCCCAGAGAGAGTAGTAAAAGGAGCGTGTTTAAAATCTTATTCAGTTCTGGTGAAGAAAGATCTGTTCATTTGTACCACTCCCCAATCAAAACAAATTAAACTTAGAAGCAGATTTAGAAAAAGTATGTTTGATATGCAGGCAGATTGAAAAAGCTATAACAGCATTTCTAAAGACCTGGCAAATGATACCAAAATCCCACTTTGCAGTACTAAAGGATAAGGATAACACGATAAATAATGGAATTCATGTGAGGAATAATTTTTTTATTGCAGTCACAATGCGATTTTTGGAAGAAATATAGTAACTAACATGAGCACAAAACCTCACTAATACTCAGACTTATGGATGGAGTTGCATTGCTGCCTTAGAGCCTGCACAACCTACGATCAGTAAGGGCGCACTAATTTCACAGAAACTCAAGAAAATTATCAGAGAAATCAGGGTAGGTGACCTGGAGCTCCTTGTTTAATGCAAATGCTTATCAACCCTAAGCAATCAAGAAGTTTTAGAAATCAAGAATTTAGTAACATCACATGATCTTTGGAAGATTTGGAAAATCATGCTATGATACCACAGATGATCAGATTAAAAAAAGCACTAATTGCAACAAAGGGGCAACGTTCCAAATGATAAATCCTAACATTTATCAGAATATTTTTTGAAAAACAAAAACTTCAAATCTTATATTAACCTTGACATGACAATAAATGAAAATGTTAATATATCATCACCTTAAGTCTTACAATATCTTTACAAAATGTGCAATTCACAAACATAAAAAAGCAAGATGTGACTAATTTCAGCTTCACTTGAGGGATATAATGGGGATATCCATAAGGGGGGTATATAAGGGATAACATGTCTATGCCATGACTAAACATTCAAATTAAGTGTTCCAATGTGAACCTGTGCTTCCCCTATTTTAAAAACCACCAGTCACCACTGCCATACTATATGTAATGTGTGAAATAGTGATTCTTTAAAGAAGCAAATTGTACGTGACATGCGACTGTTTGGAGCTTTCTCATGAAGGGGTTCAGCCTTAGCCTATGTTTTGAATGCCTGGCCCAAAAGCTTGAATATCACAGCTTTGTATTGTCAGTATCAAGAGGGTGATGCTATATTGTTATATCCTGGACTGAATGGGGGTTTTCAACCTATTTTCCGCCTGCTTTGCTGTCAGCTAACCTGTTTTGATCTGCTAGAGCTTAGGGATTTCTGTGTCCTCATAAACCTTCACTCTGATGGGTGCTATATTGGTTGAAGATTTTTACGTGCAGAAAAGGCTGTACATATAATATCTTCATCATGTGCCTCGGTGAGCATTGATATGTCATATTGATATACTTGTGTATATGTTTTTGATTCTAAATAAGTGTATGAATCAGGGGAAATTGGCAGTTGGAAAAGCCAATATGGTGGCAAAAAGTATGTTGTATTTATGTAAAAAAATTGCCGCAATTTATCATTGGGAAAATGAAAATGATTTTTTGGTCTATGCGTTTTATTATACTATTACATTCCTCAGTGCTTTATGATGGCAACAAACTGACCTTCTTATTATATTTTATACTCAAATGTGGTAACAGCACAGGCAGTATAATACTGCGTCTCTGCATCGTCACACACCAGTTAACTTTAGTACAGTCCTGTTTCAATTTGAGTTTTCACTGTGAGAGTCTCCTGTCTTTCAAATGTTTTGGGTGGGAATTTGGGGAAGCTACTGCTGCTAGCAATGGATTCTGAACAGAATGCAATGTTCAATCTCTTGTGAGATTAAGGCTTAACCATAAATTGTTTACCAATCTACAGTATTCATACCATGTGCACTGCTGCTGTTTATGGCTGTGTGTATGGACTCCATGTTAAGTTCGCAAGAAAATGTGAATATTCACGGATGAGGAAACAATAACTGTTGCTATATGAGATACATAAGAATTTGCACTCGCTTTCTGTGACATTCTGCAATAACTTGGTGTTTCTGACCAAGTTTTCTTTTACTATTAATTCCTAAAACTTTCCTCGCAATAGAACTAAGGTTAAACCCAGTTTATCACTGTAGACTTTCTTCACAGATACTGCTTATGCCTATAAATATGCACTTACAAAACTGGTGGAAAAACAATACATCATAGATATATATTGTTCACACAAACTAGAAATATATATGAATTTGTAACTGGAATAAGTTAATAAATATACCATATACCGCACCTACACACACACACAAACAAACAAAAACAAACTGTGCCTGTACCTAACCTACTGATATCGCCAGTTTCCATTCTGATGACATGTGGCAAAAAGGTTTTAAAGTCATGAGATTAACTTTTTGGACTGTAAATCAAGCACTGCAGATCGATTAGTGCACCATACCTACTGTTAAGCATGGTTTTGATAATGAATGTTGTGGAGGTTGTTTTCCTTGTTGGGCACTGGACAACTGGACAGGATTTAAATTGATTTGAAAGAAAAACTTTGTACCTCGGCTAGGCAGCTGAAGATGGTAAGGTGATTCATCTTCCAGCATAATGATAACTCAATATACTCCCTCGAATACAATAAATAAATAAATGCAGTGGTTTAAGAATTGCTTAGATGATAAGTGAATGTTCTTGAGTGGTAAGTCAGAGCCCTGACCTAAAACCAACAGGTGGATGGAACTGAACAGAACATTTTATTGCCATTTACCACAAACTGGGGGTAGCCCTAACAATTCTGCAATGACGAATGAGCAAATATTCTCCAATCTAAAAGAAGAAAGCTGCAGATACATATCCTACATACTGATGGCTATAAAATAATATATAACTAAACAAAGGCTGGTTCTGTTAAGCATGTGAAAAATGAATGGGTGGTCAATTTTTCAACCCTGCTGCAGTAGCTTGCAATTTCTCACTCATTTTCCGAAGTGTTTTGACATTTTTTCTAAGAACTTATAAATTGTATGACAAATGTCATAATTAAGCTGGCAGAATGCTATATGTTTTCTATTGGCTTTTGCTTTGTGCTTCAAGACAAATGAAGTGGACATTATGGTTTTCTATAGACAAAACAAATTACCAATTAGTTACCATAGTTTAAAAAAACAAAAAGAGAGATGCACTGTTAATGCAAAAGCTTCCACAGACTACATGCAGAGACTAAATTCCAAATTGCACATTGTCATAAATTATTTGGTTAATTAAATATTATTTTTATCTATCTATCACCTACAAATAAATGTTATATGTTTAGCTGTGTTTAGATGCTAATTCATATTACATTTGTGATCTTATGATATGTTATATTAAGTGAGTTACACAGTAAAGCACCTAACCGGGTTTGCAAATTATTTTTCCATGTATTTAGTATTCGTATTTAACAAAGACATCATCTTATGCAACACTTCAGCCATTTCTTGTGGAGGAAAAATTACTTTTTGATTAATGAGTACCAGCAAATGCATCACGCCAGTGTCCAAAGGCGTAACACAAACCTCTTAGTGCAAAACTCGTTGTGACCTTATGACCAGCTTGTGTGCTGAGCACAAACATTTCCATATCAGGTGATTCCAGAGCTCAGTAATTAATAGCTTTCAGACTTTGATTGTAGGCTTCAGAAAATGCATGATGTTTACCTGCTTCTGCATGACTATAAACCCTGCATATTCGAATTCATTGTTTTCTTTCTGTCAAAAATAAGGAACAAAGGAAATATTGCTAATGGGGATGGTATTTTTTCATTTACATGCACTCTAGAAGAAAGAGTTGCACAAATCAGAACCAACCGCCTTTGTTACAGAGGAATAAAAATGAAGAGTAGGAAGAAGATTTGGGGAGGGGAGACTGAAGAGGAGTGATGGGAATTTGCATATGGATTCTGACTCTCACTTAGATCAAAGGGCATTAATGTGACTAATTCTGTAATGAGGTTATGTGCTAACTTTGTGATCATTTAGAAAGCAGATTCCTGAGAGCCCTGTCCTCTCAACAGCTGGGCATCTTGGTTCAATTGCATGATAGCTGTCATTTGTACCATAATAACAAGTTACTTTTTAGTTACTTCATTCAGTCATGAATGCTTTAATTCACTGAGTATTTGTGGCCCTGTGGCATCTTAAGGACATTGTTTGTGTGTCTGTTAATTCATTCCTTTCATTGTGGCTTAGTAAATAAATGTCATGCATCATAGTATTCCAAAAAACATACTTTACCAGATATTTCAGGGCATCAGAGTAAAATTTGCATTTCACATTTCAATCTGATGTTTACATTAAATGTCAAAACATGTTAACTGGAGCAGTAGACTGACCACATATGCAGGTTATGTCAAATATATTTATTAGCTATAAAACTATTTTTAACAAGATGTTTTAGCATTTGAATGTTGCACACCAACAGGTACTCTAAACAGGCTGTCAGTATGTTTAAGGACTGCTGAAGGGATGATCCAGTGTCTCAGTGTCCAGCCACCCCACACAACTGATCTTGCACAACCTGGACTCACTAGCAAATTGCCAGTGCACATGTTGTAAAGATGCAAATCTATACCATGTAACTTAAACAAGCTCATTTTCTGCATTATTGTCAATAAATTAAAGTCATGAGATCAAGAGAGCATTGCAGATCATATGAATCTTCTTTAAAGTCCAGATCAACCAAAAATCAATGAAAGTGAATGAAGAACTCCTGCTAAACTGGCCTCTAACAGATCAGGTGCTACTCAATCGAGTAATTATAGTTCTTTTTCAATAAATAAATAAATAAATATGCACACATTTCTGATCTGTTGTCATTAGTCTATTGATCCTATGCCAGAGACTCTGTCCCAAACCACATGCAGGGTATCCAAAATTCAATAACACGTCATATGCTATTGAATCTTAGTTTCTGATGGGTCAGAAGGTGGTGATTGGTTTATATATACTCATAGTTCTTTCTTAACAATCTATAGCAGTCAGTAGGGTAACTCACAGACTTATATTGATATGACTGTTTTCATATTTTATAGTTTTATTGTTTCTGTTGTAATAGTCACGTTACTGTCCTTATAGCTGGGCATCCCCCTGTAAATTATTTGGGTGTGATACACTCTTTGACAAAAATTAATGAATAAATAAATTAATAAATGATAATGCACTCAGACAGAAATGATAGAGATTGCTGCCTTAATTTACAGTGGCGTCATGGATGAGAAACCTGGACTGCTGCGGATTGGAACCATACTGTCTTTAGCAACATGTGTTTGGGTTCTGTCGACAGTCTGGACTGACTATGGAGGACTTCAATCCTGGCTTTGCTGTGTAGCCACACACTGCCCCAACTGCTGGGGAGCCATCGCATGCAGTACTAAGTAGTGAAACAAGGGGCACTAACTAACTAACTCAGCAATATGTGTAGGACCATCCTGTTGCCTTATGAGTTACCTCTCATGGCAGGGTTTTTCAACTTGCATTTTTCAGTAGGACAATGCTTTGCCATACGCAGCAAAGATTTCTCAGGAATAATTCCAACACTTCCTTGGCCTTCCCCGTCACAATTTTAATGTCCCTTTTAAGCATTTATGGGAACAACTGGTATGCTAGTTTTTCCGAGTCATAAATGTGCAGTATTTACCGACCCAGCTGCAACATTTGTGATAAAAATGTGCGGCAGCATAACATTTAACCTGTATGTCAACAATTAATTGTATTTTATCTTGTATCCAGGCTTGAGGTACAATTGTTTAGTTTTCTCTGATAAATGTATACCTTTGTGCTAATATTTTAATGAATTTCAAACATTATTATTAAATTGACATGTTAGTTTAATTCGATTCGACCATCTCCTCCATGGTGAGTTATTTTTTTTTTTTTGTCAGTGAGTGTATTTTCTGTCTTGTGGTCTGGCCATTTTAATCATATCATTGAAGTGTGATGTATTTCTGCTCTTGGTTCTTCATATAACTCTTGAACTCCATGGCATCCAGAGGATCTTGTGTTGCTGCTGACATTACAGTGATATGGAGGTGCTTGCTTTGAACATCTTCTGGAGCTTTGCATTTATAGCATTCACAGGGCAAATAAGCTGCAAACCTGAAAGTTCTGTTAAACCAAATTAAATGTATTAAGTTTGTAGCCATAATTAGAAAACTATTTAGTATAAAATATTAACCCAGTTTTTATGGTACCTTCCTTAAAACCCTAGCAGGTTATATCTTAGATCCATAATTCATTTCTGTAAAATCCTCTGTATTCTTCTGATCATACTTTAAATGGATGGCTTAGCTTGGTTTTTTGCCTTATTTATTTCTTCCCTCATGTTTATTTATTCTCTTTCATCACTTGTCTACATTGAATGCATCTCTGTTAAAATAATTACGATGTGCTGATTTGATATTATACTGAATGTTTGCATCAGGGGTTTTTCAGTGCATTCATATTGAGTTTGCATTGTTTGTCTTAGCCAATGTGTCATTAATGGAGAATAAATGAGCTGTAGGGTGAATGAGCTAAAGAGCATTAGAAAGAGAACGAGAGAAAGAGAGAGAGAGAGAGAGAGAGAGAGAGAGAGAGAGAGAGAGAGAGAGAGAGAGAGAGAGAGAGAGAGAGAGAGAGATGAGATGAGATGAGAGGGAATTGACTTGGATAACCAAGTTTGTGCTTTTCTTGGCTTATGATTAAAAATGAGTTACACTTACTATCTCCCTATACCTCTCCTCTCTCCTGAGACTGTATGTCAGTGGTGATCAGTCAGTAGAGTGATCCACTAAGTGTATTAGATGTGTGCATTTAATTTGTGTCTGTTTTTATTGGGCTACTTTAGCATTTGCCCTTTTTAAAAAGGACATTTATTATTCCCGCTGGTATTAAAGTGTAGTTGTTAAAATTCTCCATAACCAAATAGGACCCTCAAGTACTTTCAGTGTACAAAAACATCCAGACACCTGCATATACACTCACTTTATTAGGTACACCTTGCTGTTATTGGGTTGGACTCGTTTTACCTTTAGAACTTCCCTAATTATTCATGGTAAATCAGCAAGGTGCTGGAAACATATTGACACGATAGCGTCACACAATTGCTGCAGATTTGTCGGCTGAACAGCCGCAATGCAGATCCTTAGTTGCTTGTTCATAGCTGAGAAGTTTGGCACACGGCGTGGTCTGCTGTATCCCATCTGCATGTTCAGAGATGTTCCTCTGCCTCAGGTGTAACACATTTTATTTAAGTTATTGTTGAATTTCTGTCAGGTCAAACTATTTTGACCATGCCCATTTGGCCTCTGACATCGTCAAGGCATATTCTCTCACAAGAACTGCCGCACACTAGATACTATTTTTTTCAGACCATCCCCTGTAAACTCTATAGATGGCAGTGCGTCTCTCACAGTTCACATTATATTATTCATAATATTTATATTCATAGAGTTCCTACTTATGGAGATAGTAAATTAATATTCATTGAAATAAATGAAATAAAAATGTAAACAAATAATCAAAGTAGGACGTAATATTTATGGCAGTAAAAATACACTTTTTTTTTTTTATTTTAAATACAATTTTTTGCAAAATTGACGAGCCAGTTATAGTTGCTATCTCTATATTTAATAAAACAACAGATTTTTATTTTTATATAAGCACTATATTTTATTTTTATAAAAGCACGGTATACTGTTTCTGATTTCTCTGTTTCCACACATCTGAAACACTGTTGTGTAGATTATCATGCTGCGATGTGCTTTGTACTTTTGGGGTCTATCAAACGTATATTTTTTAGATTTAAGTTTAACGAATAAAAATATCCAAAAGAGATGGATTGAAGGATTTTTAGATTAAACTTTTAATTGAAGTAGGTGATGTCACCACAGAGCACTCAGTGTATATGCAACTCAGTGACCTGTTGTGACATTTTGTGCAAATGCACATAAACACAGACAAACCTACACCACATTGTCGGCTTCCGTTTAAATGAGAATTTAGCCAATTGACTGTTAAATTTGAACATTGCATTGATGCAATTCCATTGTTTTCTTTTTTATAAACCTCAGTGAAATATATAGACCAAACACATAGACACAACTCACACACACACACCACGCGTATATATACCTTTATACTACCATTTGCATTACACACTCATACACACACATACACACGTGCACATATATAAATATATTATTAATTATAGGTTGCTAAGACTTTAGTCATTAAAATTAATGGGAGTTGATCAAATGTTTTTTGATTTTGAAATAGATTTTTTTTAATGTAATACTTTGTACTGAGGTCTCATAATGAGTGCCTTTTTAGCCCAGCCTACTTTTCATGGGCCTGTCCCAGAAGAGCTCATTTATCACCATTGCTTAAGAAAGATGAATAAAATACAGGGTTGTATTTGCCATTACAGTGTTTGTAGCACTAGTTGAATCCTGGTGTTGTTACTTGAAAGACATAATAAATAATAAATATGTAATTTGGTTTGTTTTGTTAGAATTAAAAACTGGGATTATTGTCTCTGTCTAATGTGCAGCATGAATAGGTAACAGTAAACAGAATACTATGAATACATTCATATTTTGAATTATAAATTCACTCAGTTTTTAAGGAGACCATCTGTCCGGCAGTTTTCCTACTGCCTCTGAATTATTATCAGTCTGTTGAGATATTTATGTCTTTCTCACTGAGTGTCATATATCCTCCCGATTGTGTCCTCTGGCTCCACCTACCACTCTCCCTGATGAATGGACTTAATTAATTTGATGAAGTTCATAGGTGACACCCTAGTCATGGTGCAGTAATGAGATTTATTGAGGATATAATTTGCTGTAGCTAATCAGAAAGACCTGAAGGATGTGAGTGTAAAACCAGAGGTGATGTAAGGTGACACTGAGGATGATGGATAAAATTGCACTTTTGATTATGAGCTTTACATCACTTTTGAGGACCTATAGGTTTGATCTTTTCACCGCAAAGCACTTCAAAAACAACATGTAGTTAACAATTTCCAGGAAGCTTTGAAACTATAGTTATATATGTCTTCAGGCTTAGATTTGATGTGGAAGCTTAATCTTAAATTAAACATTGGTGTTCATTAAGTCAAAATAAAAAAGAAACTGACAATAGATGAATTATTCAATACTTTCCTGTGTGTGGATGTCCTACAAAAGGGACATTGTGCAATATTGTAGGATAAAACATGTTAATTTCATTGAAAAAAGCGAAATAAAAGCCCCATTAAGTAAATAAGGGGATAATTAACAAAGTAAGCAAGATCTCGCACAGGGTAATGGATACAGAAATAAAGTAGATGTTGGAATCTGGAGAGATAATTAAAAAACAGACATATGCTTATTGTTTTATTTGGTCTTCAGATAGCTTGTAGAATGAAGATAATGTAAGTTAAATATACAAGATGTAAAAATAATCATGGTATAACCACTGGTGCATTTGTTGAGCATTGCCTGTGCTCTGAGCACTGTTTGTGTTTTAGAACAAGAAAATTAAAACTTTTGCTAAGCAGGTGCATTGCTTAGCATCACATACTGAATAGAAAACAACAGATTTTTAAGGAAAAAGTAAAAGCCACAGGTTTCTTTGTCTGAAGCGGTCTTCAGACAAATACTATGTGGCTTGTCGTCCACAGTCCCGGTTTCTCAGAATTTGGCTATGAGAGATGAAACAGTGCTGTGTGAAATTGGTGGTCTTTCTGGGTCTCAGTTGTTGAAGTCTGTGACTAAGATACAGCAGCTCCATTCCCCGGACATCATCATCAATTCCATCTTCAGTTACCTGTGACGAACTACTAAACTTTTAAAATTTCTGTGATTGATAACTTTTGAACCACAAACTGGGATATTCAGATAAGTAATTTTCCCTTTTGTTTCTGAAAGAAAATGGTATCATGTGGGTTTTGACTTTGTATATAGCTGGTGTGGGAATAAAATGCTATAAAATAAAATCATAACATAAATCAACAAACTCGTAAAAATACAGTGATTTGCAATCATTCAATTGTTTTTCACAATAATTTTACATACAATATTTACATATTTTATGCTTTTTGAACATCTTTTGGATAGGAGCATTCCCTCCTTTCAAATCATTAAACAATTTTATAATAGTATTCTATGCCAATCATTCTGTCATCTTATCTTATGTAGAAACCTTAATGAAATTAAATTATATTTATTGTAACATATGTTTAGGCCACATGGATTCAGTTCCTGTATCGAATTAAGGCTAGGAGAAGAGTTCAGTGAAGGCACAGTGCTAAACCACAAAGATCATGCAAGGCATTAATCAAAAGACCAGGCGAACTAAATCATGGTCCAAAAGTCAAGCATGTGCAAACAATGCTTAGTAACAGTGAAAATAAACTCGTATACTTCACAAGCCACAGATGGACACCCAAAGTAGAGAGACTAATAAACACTTACTGAGGTACAAGTACAGGGATCAAACCATGCTCAAATTAGACGGAAAGAGGTGTGGGCATGCAGGGAATTCTAAAGAAAGCAGCAAGTGATGTTGAATGAAGGAATATCAAACATTTTAGTCTTTAGTTTACCCTCTAAAGCATCCATAGAGGATCTTCAAGTGGGAAGAAGTGGCCGCCTCTGGTATGAGAAGTGGAATTCTATAAATTAAACGGAGGCTAGAACATCCCATGAGTCCACCTAGCCTATCAGATACTGGCGATAGTTCCCTGGCAGGAATCCAGGATTTAACAGACCAAGTAAGTGGGCTCTCCATCCACCTTGATGGGCTGGGAGGTGGCATGGGATTCAGCTGGGACCTCTTCATCCAGTAGGTCAGCAACACAAGGCTTCAGGAGAGTTATATGAAATAAGGAAGAGATACAGAAGTCAGTAGGTAACTGCAGGAAAAAGGTAACGCCAGTAAGCTACTTTACTTTCTTAAATGGTCCAGTATATTAGGAGGACCCTAATTGAACTACACTGCATACCATTTTGAAGTATCCTGTAGTGTCTGTATTTAATATACATATAACATATCTAATCTACATCCCTGCTGGAGCCAGACTCCCAGGTTCATACAATCATCCTGGTGTTTATATCATTGTACCACGCTGCTGATCCCTTGAGACATCCAAGCCCACATAGACCCACTGGGCAAAGGATCCCATGGGATGAAAAGGTAATATACATTTAGAGGCACTTACCCAGCTGTCAAATCACAGACTGTTGGCCAGCTCAAGTTTATTCAGTTCAGAGTTCAGGTCCTATTTGGACAGGGTATCCTCCTTGACACCATAGTGGCTTAGAAACTATAGATACAAAAATACCATAGAGTTTTGGACTAACAATAAAGATGTGTAGAAGGCAGTTTGATGAATCATATTACTTTAGGGAAGTGGTCAGAGACAGGCAGAATGGTAATGAGACCTAGAGATGCGGGGATATCTGTTACAAAATGTACCCTGACATATGACCAAGGGCTTTAAAAAAATACGTAAAAAATAAATAATAACAATAATAATAAGGTAAATTTAAAGAGCAAACTACATATTTACAAAAGAGCTTAGAATTAATATATTTGTTCAAATGATCAAACATATCCAGAAACAGGAGCATGAAGTATGCTTAAAAAAATAGGAGATAGCATGGGTGAAAATAATTGAGTGATTCTGCTGATCTCACAGCTCCAGAGATGCCTGGATTGGTTCCTGGTCCATACTTCACTTGTGTGGACTTATATTTTACTCATCTCTGAATGCATTCGTTTTGGGTACTCTCATAGGCATGGACTAGGTTAACTGGTCTACTTAAAAGTGTACCAGTATGAATAGTGTATTGTGTCCATGTGTCCTGTGTACATTGGGCCAACTTGTGTCTGGTGTTACTGGTTAGCCCAGACTTCTATTAAGTGAGTGGGAAAATTATTGATGAAATAAATAAATCCTCATTTGACTTGATATGTAAGTCATACAGGGAGATCACTGCATTTATTATTCAGGGAAAAACTGGATAAGGGCTCTATATAAGGCTGTCTGCAAAATGACCAAAAGCAAACCTATGATACAAGGTTCAATGTTTGCAATGCTAGAAACATTGTTGCTTTTGTCTAATTGCCAAATGCTATTGTTAATTGTCACAATTCATGTAATGAGGGGCGAGGGAAACTGACACATGAACAAGTGTCAATGCTTTGCTGACATGAGGTGTGTGAGGTATGCAAGGACAATACAAAGAGTTCAACAGAAGGTGAAGATGCAGCAGACTGCAACTGAACAGTTTGCTCTGGAAGCCGAAAAGGGTCAGAGGACTGTCAACTATAGTAATATGGCTCCCCAGCACATCATCCTAACATAAAGCATTTTGCTAATTGAAAACTCGTTTTATTCTTATGAGCTTTCTGCATCTACAGAAGGAAAGTATCATGCCACAGTGCAATCTCAACTCACATTAGTACATGCCCATTAGCCTTGCAGAGTTCCCTCAATTATGGCAGCAGATGCAGTAAACATGTTGTGAGGAGATGGAGATGGAGAACAAGCATCCAGGGGGATTAGAGGAGGTCCAGAGAGACTGAGTGACAGCTGGTTGTCCACCCTAAGACCCCTGACTGATCCACTAATGGGCCCTCCAGAGCAGAATGGCCCATCAGTGAAGGACTGCATGTGTAATGAGAATGAATAGCATGCAAATATCTTGAACACAGTAACAGAGCAATACAAGATGAAGATGAATGAATGCATCACAACTAAATGGTGTTATTTCTGGGCTAATGTGTCATTATACCAGAAATATTCTATTTAATTATTTCCAGAAATGGCAGAGCATGCTAGTTTAGCCCTAGGACTAGGGCATTAAAAATGGAGGATGTTTCTCCTAGTTTGTTGACACCTTACTTTTGAAATATTCTATGCATATGTTAGTTAATTTTATGTTTCATTTTGTGCTTGATCATTCATTATCAGCACTATAATTTATTATTACCATGAAAACACTTGTGAGAACTAAGTCATTATGGCTGCCCCTACAGGTCAAAGTTATTTATCAAACAAATAAGCATCACTCCATCCATGCACTGGGTGCCGGCAGAGTTATACCATGCCAGTTGCAGTGACCCATAAATGCTCACATTCAAAGGAAGTCACATTCAAACCTGTCTCTCAGGAACTACTATTTCCAGGAGCATATCCTTACCATTGGTGTTAACTCATTAGGTAGTATACTGCTCACAAATTAAGGAATGCTTCAAGATAAAAATTTCCCCATATATGAAAAAATATAACCTCTAATTTTTTGGTAACAGTGTAAAATTCCCCTCCGCAGTTGGTGGACTTCAGTAGTGAGAGTGACTCTCCACTGAGGAATGGTTTGTAGGGCCAAAGTTTATATATTTGACCTAAAAATAAGATTGCAAGAGTTCAAAAACAGTTCTTGTTTCCATAAACCTTGGATATACAATATATCAAGGAAAACCATGTTGAATCTTGTCTCTTTATCCTGTCACACATAATGAATGAACTTTAGAAACTGTGCTAGCTACACTCATCATTTCACCAAACATGATTTGATTTAAATGTCATTTAAGGTTTCCTTTAAATATTTTCTTTTGTATTAAAAGAGGTCTTAGAACATGGGTCCTAATTTTTATCTGCAAAGGGCCAGCGTAGCTGCATTCCACTTATCCACTGAACTTGATCTTTAACTATTTTGTTGTGGCTTTGGTGAAATGAAATTCTGTGGCCACACTGGCCGTTTCTGGATTAGAATAAAGAACCCTGATTTAGAATAAATTAAATGTCACTACTTGCATACTGATTAGGCAGATACATGTATGACAAGCTTAGTTTCTTTGACTGAACTAGTTTAGTATATGCTGTAATTAGAATGTAAATCTAAACATTGTATCCAATCCAAAAACTCTCTTTGCGGGCATTTTAATTATGTACAAAATATCGTAAATCAGTTAATATCCATCCTCATGGTTGTGCATTTGTATTTGTGTTGGCAAGCTTCAATTGAAATGAACTATTCTGTCAGTGCATGATTTTTTTTTTATTATATGACCTTTTTTATATGATTATTATTATTCTTCAATTGAGCTTATGTGTACTTAAGTTTTATTATTGGGTCCCCTTTTGAGTCCTGGTACTCTCAAGGTTTCTCATACATCATGTTTAGGAATTTTCTCCTTGTCACTGTTGCTGTAGGCTTATTTATCTTAGGCTGTGTATATCTATGACTGCTTAGAGACAATGATCTGTTGTAAAAAGTGCTATAGAAAATGTTAATTCCAGCTGAAACTTGGAACACGATTCATAATTCACAATTCAGTTCAGAGCAATTCGGTTGCACATTAGCCTTTACTCAGTGCCAATCTCAGCTGTGATTATGATATTTGTTTCTTTATTTTTACATCTACAGTATTGTTATCTTAGTGCAAAGTCCCCATGGGTCCTAAAATTACAGACAACTAAAAGGAACATGAACTGAAACCTCTGGATCACTTTCAGGCTGCAGTTAGCTTATCATAGCAGCTAGAGGTCTGAGTTCCCCAGTGGAGCAAGTGTTTTGCTTTTCACTTTCAATCCATTACTTACTAAACTGCATTAGATCTAAAACGTTTTAATATAAAATATGTTTTGTTTTCATGATTTCAGCCAACTGTATTTTAATGTATTAATTCTAATCGGCTACCTTGTCATACAGTTTAGACTACATTAAACTCTTCAGTTAATGTTATGTAATCATAAATCATTCAGCACATGTGCTTTATTCATGCATATAATGCATTATTATTTATGGGAAAAAGTTGCTCAGTACTCATTGTTTTTGGTACTCAACAAACCTGTTGGAATGAATTAATGACAATTTGGGAACCACTGTATTTAATTTAACTGACAAACCGAGACATTCAGGCATGGAGACACATAGATAGGGACATGGACAAAGATGGAGGCATGGGCTGTTTTCTGGCAATTCTATGTGTAGAAGCTGATAATTATCAAATTGAATAGCCTAAATGTTTTATTTACATAAAAAACAAATCAGCACTTGCTTTTAGACATGCTACATGCTTTAGACGATTAGCCAATTTAGTCTAAGCCAGTTTATGTTTATATCTTGCTTAGGATCCCTTGGTAGCTAACAAGAAACGCCCTGTAACTTCATACTGATGCTTTTTGATGTTAACAGACTTTAGCCATTAGACTTTAGCCATTCTTTGTTTAGTCTAGCAACTAAAGTAGTGCACAATGTAATATTTTAAACTATCTACTCATGGCTCATAGCCATGGATATAATGTGTTGTGAAGAACCTGATATATGAGACATTTTATGAAATGCCATCTAATTAATGTGATTTATACTTGTGTCATAACAGCTTTTTCAGTAACTGGAAGGACGTCCGCGTCTATATCGCATGCTGTAGACCATTATTAAATTACACATAAGCCATTCTAATGATGCAAGGGAAAACAAACAAAAATTTATGGGAAGCCACTTGCTATAAACATCTGGCGTTGCAAAATGCTATTCATTCTGCTGAATTTCCTATGCAGTTTTATTGTCTTTCATGCAAGGAAAACATTATCTTCATAAACAAAAAAGATAAACAGGCTTAATTAAATTCTTTGAGATGAATTCATTAAGCAACCCCTAGTGATAAGAGCTTAAAACACAGAATTAAACAATGTCAAAATGTTTTGTGAGAGATTTTTTGAGAATGTGTCAAGTCAACAAAGCAAGTGGGATTTAGTTCTGCAGTCAGCAAGGTTAATGAAGTGCAGGTGAAGAAATGCATGGAAATAAGAAAGGAAGAAACAAGATCGCATTATGAATTCATATTCGTCCTTTAAACGATAAATGTTAAGGTAGGATGCTCATGCTAATGCATGTTCTTTCTCAGTGGACAAAGTTTGTTTTTAAACCTTGCTTATTATAAGGCACCTGACACCCACACATTACATTCAACACTATGGACATTAATGTGAACCCTCCTCCACATTTCTGGGTAGCTTTCAACTACATTTGTCTACATGTTTCCATTTAGTCATGAGCATTAGTCACCTTAGGACTTAAGATTTTTGGCTATCAAAATTCATGTTCTGGGTAAACCTTAGATTTTGGATGGCAACGAATTAGGGGTTGCGATGGCTGCTCACAATAATATCCACACCAGTCTTCATTTTGTGCATGGGGGCGTTGTCATGCTGAAACAGAGTATAACCTTTCCCAAACTTTTCTCACAGTTCTCTAAAAAGTATTTGTATTGTATACCAAGTTTCTTTACTGGAGCCAGGTAGCCCAGACTAAAGCATGAAAAATGTACTGATACCATGGTCCTCTTCCACAAGCCTTTACATTTGTCACTATGCATCAAAGCAATGAACATTCATTATACATCACCCCAGTGTGTTCTACGTTATCAAATGACCAAGACCAATATGCTTAAAGCAGTCCTTACCTCTGTTCAAGGTAAGCATGAGTTTGCTTTAGCCATGGAAACTAATGGCCTACTTACATCTAAGGCTTTATGACTATGCATTTCCACTACATGGTTGTATGCCTAATGAAAATCATCAGCCTATGTTAGGGCTTGTGCCATGAGCCCATTTTCGTTTTTTGCCACTGTTTATTATTTTTCCCCACTCCCTTAGTTTTTTGTTTCCATTATGTTTCCATACCCCTATGCCGTTTATGCTGTTTTCATTTACCGCGGCAATCGATTGGTTAATTTTTTTTTCGTTACGCACCTGTATTCAGTTTCATTAATTATGTTTTTGATTATTTAAGCCCGTTGATCACGTTTGTGTTCGCCGGATCATTGTGCGCGCTTTGGCTTTTTGTTTTAGTTTGATAAGTCCTTTTCTGGATTCCGCCGCTCTGATTCCCTGCTGCTGATGGCACCCGGGAATCACGACTTGGTAGGGGCTGACCCTCTGTGGCCCCTCGGCACCAAAGCCATTTTGTGGACCTTCAGCTCCTGTGCCGTCCTGCGGATCCTCAACGCCCTAGCCGTGCTGCGGTCCCTCGGCACCCGAGTTGTTCGGCGGACCCTTGGCATCTAAGCCTTTCTGCAGATCCTCAGGACATAAGCCGTTGTGCGGACCCTCAGCACCCAGGACATATTGTGACCCCTCGGCTCCCATACCGGACCTGTGGACTCTTTGCTCCTTAGCCACCCCGGGACTCTCGTATGGCATATTTTGTTGCTTTTGTTATGCCTGTCAGTCTATGGATATTGCATAATGGGCTCCGGTTTAAACCCAGTAGGGATCCTGGGAATTTGGCAAAACCAGGAATTGTCTTGTGAGATCCCTGGGACACCCTATCGTAACAGCCTACACTGAGGTTTCTGAAATAACTAAAGACGCTAATTCTTTCTTTTAGCCTTTAAACGCATTCAGTATTTGAAGCAAACGCATTTACTGATTGTATGTTGTATACTGCTTTACTAGCATAACTGATTTATTAGTAAACATGTTTAGTGAATTTTATCTTGTTTTCTTTGCATTTGTATCACTTCAGATGTACAGGAATGTGTCAGATTACAGTATTATTTGTTAGTAACATTGACATGCTTTTGGTCACATGAAGAACACAAAATTCTTAACTAGCTTTTTAATGACTAGGTGGTACACTGTTCATAAAAAATTAGAGGATATTTAAAAACTAATACGAAGAGGATCCATTGGAAGCATTTAGTCTTTTCATCCTATCAAACATTATTTAAGAAATTGTGCTATCGGCACGTATAATTTCACAAAGCATGATGTTATTTAAATGTCATTTAAGGCTCATTTGAAACATTTGTTGTTGTATTAAAATAAGCCTTGGAAGACAGGTTTTAATTTTTATTTGCAAAGGGCCAGCACGACTACATTCCACTGCACTTGATCTTTAACTATTTTAGTTATATATATAATATGGTCTTTGTGTATTGTTCGGTAATAAAAAACAGAATGTATCATGTGCGACTCATGCCTGTAATTGATTGGATTGGCAAAAGCAGCGATGAATTCATTTAAGTTAGAGAAATAAACTCAATTTGCCTATTTAATGTGTGTGATTTATAATTAAGCAATGCTGCCTGTTTCTATGGGTAAAAGCATTTAGTTAGCATCATCAATGTGATTTCTCAATAATAAACGCCTTTTGTACAGAGTATAGTGTGTCTAAATCAATAGCATTGCAGGTATTGATGAATGTGTAATTTGAACAACAGCTACAATTGTGAGGTATCCCTAATTTTTGTGAGCAGTATATTTTAAAGGTGCTGGTCTCCAGAAGCACAACAGCTAGTGGGCCTTAAACCGATATTTAGGATAATGTTTAGATATCAGAGATAGACATTACTAATTACAAAATTGCTTGACTTATTTCTGGCCCACAATACGAATCACCCATAGGCCAGACGTTGATATGTGAGTGAAAAAGCTTTGATTTTTTGAGCATCTGAATGCATAATCCTGAATTATGGTTAGAGGTAAGAGGCATCAAACACACTAACTTGTTTGTTGGAGCTCATTATTGTGACACCATAAGGAATACTATCTGTCTTTTGAAGAGTTTGCAAACAGGTATAAACACTGTAGTTGTTCTGCCATTTGGGATTAATAAACTATACAAATGTGTATTGCTATTGCATCACAAACGTATGTAAGGGATAATTTGAGAGAATGAACAATCACAACGCACTATATGCAAAAGCCCCTAAACTGCAAGTTTCACAGGCTGGTTCAAAGTAAATTTTCTTTTTTACCCAGTGACCCAGAAAACAAAGCAAGCTATACAGTAGGAAAAAGAAAGCCTTAGACAATAAGCACCTCTGGAGTCTGCTAACATATGCTGGGTTTTTGTAGATTATCCCTTTATAGCCCACATTTCCATGAATATCATTGCCACTCAATGCCACAAACACACAAGTACAACTGCCTTTGCCTTTTGCAAGGCATAACACCACTGAAGTTCAACTAATGAAGATGCACATGCAAAGTTTTAATCCCTTTCTTTATCAGTATTACTTGAGTATCCATTAATCAGTTATACTTGATGTGTTAAACATCCAAGAACAGTCTAACATGCAACATGCTACACAAACCTACATAGCTCCTTCTCACCCTTTTTTAAGCAACCTTCTGTATATAAGCTTCCTCTATACAAGCCCTACTACCATAACACCTCCTCCTATCTGTGCTGTGTGTATGTCTTATGTATTCTGTTTTTAGTTGTCGTGGTTTTCTTGCATTTGTCTTGTTTTTAGCTCCCTGTACAGTGTGTGTTTAAGTATGAAGTATGCTCTTCTTAGCTGTTTATGTCTTGTCTATCCTGTTCTTATCTCTTACTGGATGTTTGTGTTAGTCAGTATTTTTGTACATCTCTGTGTACCCAAGTCCTGTGTCTCAGTATTCTTAACGTCTGTGTTTATGTTTGCTTGAGCCATTAGCCCCTGTATGCTTGTGTTAGCTAAGCCTGTTAACCTAGTCTGGTTCACTATATCTTATCCATGTTTTGTCCACCAAGACAATTAAGAAATTACACACACTTCCAGTTATGATCATCTCCAACAACATTCCCTTGTTCTGCAACATCTTCAGTTTAGAAGATTTAATTCTTGTGTACTACATTCTGGGAGACTCTGGCCTTAGTTTTAAATTAATATTAATCACTTGCATGTCCATCTGTTAGAGTTCTGCATGTAAAGGATGGTGTACCTACTTCTGTTGAACTTAACGTCTGTTAGGTCTGAGTTGATACATTTACTAAGGTTGTCCCGGACAGATGGCAAATGAGAATGTCTGTAATGGTGTTCAGTGTAAATAGGGTCTAAACGCAATGACCCATGTCTGTCGTTTCCATTTATCATATCTTAGATCACTGTTTTTGATTGAATTTCAGATGGGGTGCAAGATGAAAATATACTGGCCAAAGCACAAGTCATTCACACCTAGGGGCAATATAGAGTAACCATTGCTTATGCATGGTCTTTGTGGAAACATTGCACACATTGTGTAGAATCAAACCTGGATCAAACCTGTTTCCCTAAGTGGCATAAATACTAACAGGTGTGAATTCATAATAATAATAATAACAATAATAATAATAATAATAATAATAATAATAATAATAATAATAATAATAATAACCTTTAAGCCATCCATATCCAAAATTTCCAAGATTGCATAATTAGCTCTGTTGCCTAGGTAATGGCATTGGCATTACTTTCTCTCCAATCTCGGGTTTCCTGGAGCTCATATATATTGCTAATGGTCAGCTATACATGTGACACACTATTGTTAGCAATATATAATTTGAGGCCACCTTTCACTAGTGTCCTCAGCCAGTGCAAGGCTGGAGGTCAATAAGATATTAATTTATCAACCATACAACTTCTAGCGTATGCATATGAAGATTAGGGGATTTTTTAAAAAGACAATTCCTCTATTTTTGTGAGCAGTGTATTTTGTATTCTATGCACCTCATTTCATGTTCCTTATAAAGCACAGAATATCAGCCATGTGTTGAACCATAAATAATCCTGAACAAAGTATTGCAGATAAAGGCTGATCATGCTTGTATCTTAGCGTATCTTAGCGTGTTGTTGCTGACAGACAATTTCAACTAATATTTAATGTAAACAAGCTCCTCTTTTCAAACATCCCAAATGTCTGAACAATCTGTCTGGCATCTGTCCTGTTTTATGGGATTCGTTCTTAAAGCTCTAATCAATTATCTGTGCCAGACTTAATGAAGTTCTTTTTGCTTGTAAAGAAGGCATCTTCAAGGAGTTTGGCTGTTTAACCATTACAACCCTGATCGCTAGCCAGAGAAACACTAAGGACTACCTACACTTCATTTCATTAGGCTTTAAATCACCACACATGGTTAACTTGCTATTGTCTTTTTATCTCACTGCAAGGACAATGGTAAATGTTTAAGAGTTTAATCCATGAAAGCTTTTTATCTTGCATGGCTTTAATGCTCGATTTAGATGAGGCCTGCAACGTCCTCAAATATTCCAAGTATGGTCAAAGACTGTAGTTCAAAGAATTCAATGTCAAGATTATTTTGTGTCTTCCTGATGTTTTGCTTCACTTTGCTCACAATGCTTTGATGTGACTTTGGAATGCGGTATGTTACCATACACATATGTAAGTTTTTCTTTCTAACAATGCTTAGCATTGCCAATGGTTACACAGCACATACAGAAATTATTCATAATGAACCATATTGACAATCATTGTACTGCTCATTTTTAGACTGATTGTTCCTTGAAACCTTGGAACAACGATACCTGATACCTGTTATCATAGAATAATTGAATTGTGAGTTTGTTTGACAAAACCTTTCTTCAGAACGATGGACCCATTGCTCAAAATCCATTAGTTTCTATCTTGGCAGCTCTTATTCCCATTGACATTTTTAGAAGATGCCAGGAAACTCTCAAGGGCACAACTTCATGATAGAGTGAGACATACAGTGATTCATCTAAAAGCTACAGATGTGCGTCTCCAGGAACCCACTGCTGCTCACATTGGCTTTTGTAATCTTATTTCAAAGTTGCTGATTTTAGGCTTCCATCAATGTAGATATTAATTAAGGTCTGTGTCTTCAAATCATAATATATTTTTGTCATGCATAAGATTTTTTATGCTGGGTGTTTTACATGAACAGGAAAATTTCAATATCATCCTGTAATCATTATTCATAGTAATCATTTGATTGCTTTGTAATACATTCCCTGGATCATTGAAGACAATATTATTTTCATACTTTTTTGTCACCATCATGTAATTATATTGCACATGAAACAATATTGCAAGCTGTTACCCTTAGGAATGCTGAAATTCTTCTGAAAATTGTCATCTTTAGTGGATGAGATGTGTTAGCGTGCATGAAAGAAAACATCCGCATTTTTTAGTGGTTTAACACCAACCCACCACCTTGTGAGAAACTGTGTACACAGAACTCTCATTATTCATCAGTTATTTTATCAGTTACATTTGTGTGATCAAACTTGTTTAATTTTATAATTAATGACCAGAAGTAAAGCAATTGGGGCAATACGGTGGTGCAATAGTTTCCACCCTTGAGGTCCCCTGGTTTGATCCTAACTCTGGGCTCCGCCTGTGTGCAGTCTACATGTCCTCCCCATGTTTGGGTAGATTTTCTCTGGGTACCATTCTCTTTCCTCCCACGTTCCAAAGACATGCTTGTTAGATTAATTGTTGTTTTCAAAAGGGTGAATGTGTGTATGAGTGTGTGAGTGCACATGTTCTATGATGGATAAGCGCCCTCTCTGGGGTTGCTCCTGCCTTGTGCCCTATGTCGCCAGCTGGGCATCGACTTTCCTGTGATACTGACTAGGATAAACGGATAAGACAATATATGAATGAAATAATTTAAATAGAATAGGTACACAAATAATATAGAATTCAAAGCCTGAATGTATACTGAGTTGACAAAATAACCGATTTGCTAAAGAATTTAAATGGATATCAGTTTATCCAAAGCTTTGAAAGGAATTTGCACTTGAGCATTAATATGCCTTACCAGCCAGTGAGCTAACTTGCAAGTTAATATCACAAATTCGCTAAGCCTGCTTGCTTGCTTGTCATCATTGTTGCTCTGCGTGCCTTCAATTGTCCCTAGGGGATAAATAAAGTTTTCTGACTCTGAATCTGAATTGCTTACTTTCTGTCTCAGATCTTACAACAGGTGGCCTAGGGTTTGTTTCTGCAACTCTGGCCGACTCTTTGCTACGTCTCTGTTTTCTCCCATGTTCCAAAGACATGCATGTCAGGTTCATGTACCCTTAATGTGTATGTTAATGTGTCTGTGAGTGTGTGAGTTGATGTATCCTGTGACTGATTGGTGCCCTGTCTAGAGTTGTTCCTGCCTTGTCCCTTGTGCTGCTCAGCAGGTGCTGACTTTCTCGCATCCCTGAATAGAAACAAGAAAAAAAATGAATAAAACTTTTCATATGTTTTCTTACATATGTTTTATATGTTTTTCCTAGACAAGGCACCAACCCATTGTTGGGCTCATACACTCATACACACACTGACATGCCATTGGGGCACTTTAAAAACACCAGATAACATAACACATATTTGAACTGTGGGAGGAAACCAGTGAAAATTGGGAGAACATGGAAAATAACCCAGGGTTGGGTTCAAACTAGATATATCAGAGCTGTGCTAACCAATGCACCACCGTGCCATCCTGAACTATTACAATGTACTGTATAATTGGTTTATTAATTTGGTTCAAATAAATGCTAGATTATACTTCTAAAGGATAGCTGATAATTTTTTAAAATTTGTATTTTTAGCATGTATTAAAAACTATAATCACTCAAGCACACATCATTCGGTAATGACCTTGTTTCCCAGAACACTGTTTATCACATACATAGCAATAGATATTTCAGTATCTAACAGGCATCTTATTTGCACACTTCTCCATGCTGTCTTGACATCACATTGTGATAAACAAGACTTATTAGCAGGGCACTGATTATGTTCCCTCTATAGTTCTCTAATTAGTGTGTGAGCAGAACCTCTACGATCTCTAGAGTTACATCAAAAATAAATCTCTCTCAATTAGGTGTTCTGCTTGATGCAATTTATTTCACTTTGTTTACCTTGTTTACTTTGTTTATGTCCATGTTCTTTCAGGCTATTTTATCTTCCCCCAAAGGTCAAGATGGATTTTTGTAGATGTTTTCACTCATTAGCTGCTTTGATTCACGGTTTTCAGTATTCTCAGTTTGCCTAATTAAAGATTTACATTAACTTTTAATATCAGTGGTTTTCTGTATATTGCAATTTGATATGATTATTCTTGAGGTGATTCCATCAAGAAATCATTAAAATTGAATTCCTTCCAATGAGACTTTTGCATTTCAGTAATGACATAAAAATTGTGTGGAAGCGTGTTTTATAAAAGTTATCAAAATATGTTTACAAAACCACATTGAAAAATTGCTTAATAGTTGGTTTATTTTTTATAAGTTGATCATTTGAGGAAGCTTAGCTTGCTATCTCAATTATTTAATTTACCTTCGATCCTAACCACATTGGGTCTGAATTCTAAATTTGAATTATATTTATTATTATATGCTTTACTATTAACTGCAGTGTGAAATAATTCAGAATTGTCCATACGCAGTTAGATACTGGAAGGAATGAATGGCAATACTCCTGAAGTTTTCAAACATTGTTTCCCCCACTCTTTTAGACAAAACTACCACCATATTTGTCCAACTTCTAGTAAACAGTTACGTAGCTGATCAGTTGCTGCACAGTTTGTGTTAGCCACCCTTTAGTCAACCATGAGTGGTCACGGGATCTTACCCACAGAATGTATTGGTTGGATATTATGTTGTGTATTTTTAGGAATTATTAATACAGAGATGTTACAGAAATAATAAGTAAATAAATGCAAATTGAACACATACCTAAAATAGTCAAGTATAGCACTTCATTACTTTTCACCTCTGTCCAATTCCCAATCAGTGCCCATAAGCCCAAAGATTACTATGCCTGTGCTATTAAGCAGTTTTTAAGCAGTGTATTTTAACCAAGGGTCCAACAAGGACACTTCCATATGCAGGTATTACAACATCCTAATTCATTATGTCATTCATTCATTTTGCCTGCTGATGAAACAACAGGAATGTTACATCCATTCATATTCAGTGAGCAGTTTTAGTCTGGTCAAGGTCATGGTTTGTCTGGAGGAAGCACAAGAGCAAGATGTGAATTCACATTGAACTGGGCATCAGTCCATCGCAGGGCCGTACTCACTCATACCTAGAGGTAATTTATATTAGCCAATCTACCTGCTGGCATTTTGGAAAGGTCAGAGGAGGACCAGCATGCCCTGACAAAACCTACATGGAAACAGGGAGGTACAAGTTCCAGAGGCCAGGATCAATCTTGAATAGCAGAAGATACGAGTCTCAACTTTTTGCAGAAATGTCATATGCATACAAATGTAGCTTTTCTTATACAGACAATCATTTAAAATTGTTATTTATACCCTAAATTATGTATACCATAAATTTATACCCTAAACCCTAAAAGTCTAGGAGAAGTGAAGTGGATATCAAAATAATTAAAACTAAATACACGAGTGTTTTTATATAATTTAATACAAAACAGGACTAAGCATTTATTTATAACTCAAAGTCTGTTTCTCATTTAGAGTCTACAATTCTTGTAAAATGTTTCAAATAGATGAAAGCAATGCCAATAAAAGGCTTGTCCCTGTATAACAATTGCAAACTGCTTGTTACAGCTAGATGTCCATGATACATAAATACATTTCCAAGGACCACTTTTTTGGTCATTCACCAATAAATCCATGTAAAATGACTTGGATCAAAGTATAATTTTGAGTGTGGCATTTTAAAACCTGAAATGTGAACTGTGAGAATAGTACAGATAAACTCCCTCTGGTTATTGCCATTTGTCTCATTCCCAGCAGCAGGGGATGGGTGGAACCTGGCAGTTATATTCAGTAACGGTATTCAAGTCAACATCACTGACTACCATTACTGAGTAGCAAACAAACACACACACACACACACACACACACCTTACAGTAAGTGTAGATATAGGCTAGGTAATACTCTTGATCTGATCTGTTCCTCTAATATGTGTTTATAATATTAGAGTATATGCATTAGCATTTCCAGTCATAAGCTTATTGAACTTGGTTTTCCTCTTTCTAAAAGTTATTTAATGACTATATGTTATCACAGTTGGAAACTTATTGATCCACTCCTTTTTCTTCCTCAGTTTAAGCCACTGCACTCAGTGACTCTTCTGACCTGTCCAGACCTTGTGACAGTCTTTCTATTTGGCAAAATCATATCTGAACTTACTTGTAAGAACTAAATCCTTGCCTTTATCACGTACCTCACCTTGGTACACCCCAGACGCTCCAGAGTTCTGAAAGTGGCTGCCTTCTGCCTTGAGCGCCTTTTAAAGAAAACTGGTCCACTCTCTGGTATACTCTCATCATTTAGTCAAATACACTGAATACTGAACATGTCTAATACTTCTTACAAGTCATCAGATGTGGTGCACAAGCTCTTTTTGCTCCAGCTAGTTGTGCAGTTAATTTGTGTCATTCTTTATAGATAAGATTGATCTTGTTTCCCACAGCTACTTCCCTCTTCCTTCTTTGAAACCCGCAGTCCACTTAACCCATGACCACTGTTATGTTTTACATGTACCAACACATGTCTGTATCTGTACTGGTTAAAAAGCCTAATTCTACACACTGGTAAAGCATATACCTCTTGTTTTTCAGCTCGAATGTATCCTGATTATGGGTGTGCGGCACTGAGAAAAAATGTCTCAATATTCTCCTGTAATTTTATCAATAATTATAATTAGATGAAAATTTGGCAGTGTAAATCTTGGCACTGAAATATTAAAAGTTATAAAAGTTCAAACCCATCTCCCTCAACTGTCTGAACTTCCGCTGTCATTTTATGTATGTGACTGATTGGTGACTGCATTTGCTATGCCTTACCAACTAACGGTTTTCTTGTCAAAAGGCTCTTTTTTTGCAGAGTGATTCCACTATAGTTTGCGGGGTGTGCTTTTGTCCTGGTACTTGCCTGATTTATGCTTATCAAGGACAGCTGACTCCATAGGTTTATCATAATGTTCATACTCTGTAAGGTGGTTAGTTCACAAATGGTGAGCTGGTGAGCAAATAGTGAGCAAACAGTTTGCATCTAGTCATATTTTTAGCAGCTTCATCCTTTCAAACCATACCACCTCCACATGTGAAGTGTGCACTAGTATTTTCTATGTGGTTACATGATGCAGTGAATTCATTAACTCTTTAAGGCATGCTTTTTGTGTTTTCTGAAGTGAGTGAAATGCTATAATAATGTCACTGAATGGCACAATAATGTAAAATATTTTTGTAGACAATACATACCCAAAAGTGTTTCATAGGGAATGCTTCTGTGACTATTCTGACCATTGACTATTCTGATTATCTCTCTGAAATTTGGCAATTTCTACTCCCAAAAATTATGTCAAAATCCACTTCACGCCAAACTTCACGATTTTACAGAATCTCCTTATTTATGGGTTTATTTGTGGAAGGCACTAATTTTGGGAGTAAATGTTTAGGAGACTAAGTCTGGCTCTTATGGAAGCTCTATCATGTGTAATTATGGTGCACCGATCAATTTGGCCACAAGAGAGGCAACTTGGTGGGGGACAATCATATTACAGCTTCTTTTCCACAGCAATATTTGTCCAAATGAAAAAGTCCATTTCTGTCAATGATGTAAAGTAATGGAGAGATTTTGCCAGTCAGATTTTTTTTTATGGAAAGGGATTTACACTTGTTTATGCAGCTATAATGCGTCTCAAGCCAACTCCTGAAGTGATATAAAGAATCCAATTCAAATCAAATGTCAATGCATCTTGGAGTGCAAATAAACAATTTTATAATTGCTGTGCTGTTGCAGTCCTGACACTCAACATGCATGAAATGATATAGTGTAAAGGGGGTCACTGTCTGCACGATCCACTTAAGAAATGTTTGCTTCATGTCTCTTGCCACATGAACTATTCGAGCTGAACTTAACACTGCAGCCATGACTCTGACTTTTAAGGTATTTATGGTCTAAACTCAACTAGTCTAAATAATTGTGGGTCAATTTCCTAATCGAAGTACCTTGATAAATTGCTTGACTGGGTTGTTTCCTTGAATCTTCACCCCGCTTTTTCGTAAACTGCATTTATGAACATTTTCAGTTTGGATTTTATTCATTTATGTCATGCTTGCAGACAGGAATGAGGATGGGCACAGACACAAGCGCAAGTGGTTATGTTTTCGACACAGGCATTGCGAAAAAGCATGCACAGGAAACAGGGAGAACTAACGCGGATAAACTAAGTGGTTGGCAGACTTAAGCTAACTAGATAAACACACGGCAGATACCAGACAAAAGAAAAGCTTAAGAGGAAATAGAAGATTACACAGTACACACAGGAAATAAAACAGGAAGGGTACAGGATAAAGAAAGACACGAGATACGCAAAGCAGTCTATGTGTTAACAAACAAATACAGCACTACACAGAGTACTAAACATACCTCATACTCATCACAGGTGTGTGGTGAACGTGTAACCCAGTAACTCTATTAGCTACAATATACACAGTAAAGTCATCTGCCGTTTCCTGCAACTGTTCTCTCTGGATCTGGTGAGTTGTGCAATTATTTCAGGTAATTCCTTGGCAAGCCAGATTCAGGCTATACACATTAGACATTAGGCCAGGCACAGAGGCTGTACAAAGCACCAACTAACACGGTCCTACAAACCGGATTCCAAAAAAGTTGGACTAAACAAATTGTGAATAAACTGAATGCAATGATGTGGAGGTGCCAACATCTAATATTTTATTCAGAATAGAACAAATAGATCAAAAGTTTAAACTAAGACAATGTATGTTGTTTCCAAATTTCATAGCATTAACAAATCCCAAAAAAGTTGGGACAAGGCCCCCTTCTTCTTACAACACTCAACATACGTCTGGGCACAGAGGAGACCAGTTTCTCAAGTTTAGAAATAGGAAATTTTCTCTTTAGGTGAAAGATCTGGACTGCAGCCTGGCCATTTCAGTACCTGGATCCTTCTCCTATGTAGCCATGATGTTGTGATTGCTGCAGAATGTGGTCTGGCATTATCTTGTTGAAAAATGCAGG
>JAUZST010032312.1:0-55000 GCA_034779995.1 Parotocinclus haroldoi | reverse complement strand
GCACGTTTTCTTGTTTTTAGGTGGATAGAAAGAATAAACAAGTTATAGTTTTTTTTAAAAACATGTATGGCATTTAGCAGACGCCTTTATCTAGAGTGACTTACATCTTATACAGTCTTACAATTCAAGCAATGGTGGGTTAAGAACCTTGCTTAAGAATAAAACTGTGGCAGCTTTGGCAAAGGTGGGATTTGAACCATGAACCAAGCAGTCCAGAGACCAGTACCTTAACCGCTAGGCTACCACAGGTTTGCACTGGCTCTTGGCACCACTATCAATTCAGTGTTCTAGCAGGGTGAGTCACAGCTTGGTTAATTAGTTCCAATTGTGTACTTAATGGACGGCAGTGTGCCCTGTAGAAATGCATAGAAGCTCAAGGTTCAATTGCCTTTATATGATGCCAATCCTGGTCAGACCACAATGCCAGGCTTCTGCACCAACTCAACACAGTTGCTGATAAATGGCAGAATAAATGAATAAAAGAATAAATGGCTCTGCACCTCACACACTTTCATTTTAAAGGCTTGTCAGTGTAAATTCCAATTGACATGACAATCAAGCATGGGCTTTAATCTAAGCTTGAGTTGTGATTGGTGTTGTGATTTTAATTACTGACTTCCAAGAAACATTCATTCTCTTTTACCAAAAGCTTCATCTAGTTAGAGCCTCAGACCATCATGACCTGGCGTATTCTCGATTATGTTCATCACTGCCTATCTGGACATGGGAATGGCCATCTGGAGTACAAAACCAAAAACATCTGGCTCATCCATGGTTGATTTACTATGCTGCACAAGATTTAGAAAATGATAATTCCTTCACATTTTGCCAGTAATTTTGCAGGTGAGGCATAAAAGCACAGGGAATGCAAAAGCAGGGAGCATACTTACATGCATTTCTCAAGGACGCGAATTTGGCGTTGAACCTGATTTGGCACTCGCAATGTCCAACGCAAGTCATTTGCAAAAAATATGGACAATCACGTGTAGAGCATAAATGTGGAGTTATTCAGTCCCCGGGTCGAGAGTACAATGATAATGACCTTGTGCTATGCGTCTCTTGGGAACGAGCATAAAAGAAATTCATTGAACACAGAATTTACGCCAAAGACATCTGAACAAAAGACACACTTTCCTAAACTGCGCAAATCCAGATTTCAAAACATAACAGCTTCTTTCTACATAACAGAGAAAATGATTCTGCCATAAATACAAAAAACCCAAATGTGTGATAATCATTAAATCTTTATTTCGAATCATCAGACTGTCCTTAATGACCTGCGTGTGTGTCCATATCCAAACTATTTCTTTGCTCATAGAAACATAATATCCTCAATAATCTAATTAAAGTAATAAAACTAAAACAGACTTATAAGATTAAAAGACACGCTGAAGTTATGGAACATATTTTTGGCACAATAATAATGGTGAAAAACATTCAGACAACATCACGGTCACATTACATTAGGAACCTGGACAGTTAGGAGGAAAACAGAACAGACAGAGAACAGATTTATATACCCACTCAAACACATAAACGCATGACAAGAGTATGGGAAGCCATTGCTATCATAATTTATAATGCCACCCATATGAAGTTGTACCATTCGCCAAATTCTGTTTGATTTCACTTGGAACTGAGTCTAGTCTTGTGTCCAGTGTTTTTGGGAAAGGCTCAGGACCCAACACCACAACCATCTGGATAAGTGATTACTAAAGATGGATGGCTGAAGGATTAGGAAACAATTTACAGAAATGGTTCAGTAAAAATTTAATTAAGGTACCCCAAATACAGACAATTGTACAATGTACATGTTAGGTGGCTTACGGTACTTTTTTGGTTTTGCACTGGAGCTACAAGGTCTAGAGCGCATAATTTGTTAACTGACATTGGGAAAAATAAACTGTAGAGTTTAATGATAGAGTTCAATACATTAGTAGATTAAGACATATTGTTAGGGCAGCAGCAGCAGAACCTTCCCTGCTACATGTGCAAGATCTAATTAAAGAAGCACTTGTTTTCATCTCATGATACCACCATCCAAAGGCATAAAAGGTTTGCTATATGTAATTTGTGTACATTTACAGCATTTATCAAACACACTTACAGGTGTACATTTAAGCTGTGCAGATAAGGTTAAGGTTAAGGACATTTGTGGCTAATGACCCAAAAGTGCCAGCTTGCCATAACCAGAATTTGAAATCACAGTCTTCTGATTCTAAGCAGTTCAGAGCCTTACTCACTGAGCCACCACTGTCCATGGTTTAGAACTATTTTCGCAAAAGCTGCCAAAAACATTGTTGAGGTTTCTTCTTTGGTAGCGGTCTTTGGATTATCACTACGTGATTTGTCGTCCACAGTTCCGGTTTTTCTAAATTTGATTATGAGGGATGCAACAGTGCTATGTGAAATTGGTGGTATTTCTGGGTGTCGGCTGGTAAAGTCTGCGGTTATGATACATCAGCTGTGCTCCCCGAACGTCAGAATATCCAATATCTCCAATTACCTGTGATGAATAATAAAAGTTTAAAACTTTCTGTGTTCATAATCTTGAACCACAAGAGATATTGCAAATCTGATTGTGGCAATCGAGTTCGGAAACAATCCTGGTTTTCTTTGATATGCTACATGACCACCTTCCAGTTGGAAAAAAGCTTGCCCTTGATCCAATACGGCAGCTTTCAAAATCATAGCCATGTTCCTGACATATCCTAAAAGAAATGTTCCCTCACCCATTACTTCCTGGGGTATTCAGGTATGTCATTTTCCCTTCTGTTTGTGAAATAAAAGAGTGTCCTGTGACTTCTGACTCGCCCTGTACGTAATTTACTGTACTTATGTTTCTTTGCTAAATAGATAGGGTGGCTCTGTAGTTAAGGCTCTGGACTACTAATCAGCAGGTTGTGAGGCAACATACCAGTTCTAACTTAAACCTGAATTGTAAGTCATGCTGGATAATCGCATATGCTGCATGTATAATGTAACTTTTTGTTCATGTTCACCTAATCTTCTGTAAATATTTTTTTTGCATTGAGTGAGTAAATGACATATTTTTTGCACTTGTACGAAGCAGCATTAGTCTCAGGTAGTACATTCTTACAGAATATTTACTTTACATTGCTGTCCTTTCAACCATTTTGCGTGAATGTTTTTTAGCATGGTGAGTGAGTCACATGAACATGACGATATCCAGAGCCAGCTCTTCATGTTGCATGATGCGACACTGAGAGAGCCCACTTAAAAGACTAGAGCCCGATGCTAACCACTCTAGTTCTTGTAACACCGTCATGTGTCAGGAAATAAATGACAGTGCGACAGATCTACACATGGTACCACTTTTAGTTCAAAGCCTTGTTAAAGGAATGAGGCCCCCAGACATTGAGATGGCTCCCAATGCCTGATCATGTATGTTCCCAGAATTGTTAAAATGCTGACATGGCATGATCTCGCTAACACTTTAAAGGACAGAGATTATTTAATATATGATTAGCAAGTTGTATCCTGCTTTTTTATGATACATAACTTTTTCTAATACACCACAAGGCTGGCCACTGTCCCCCAAACTAACCTTTCTTCCATCGGATGTAGCCAATCATGACTAAATGTAAAGATTGACCTGTAACGCATTATTACCTGTACCCGTACCAGGGACCACTTGGTGGTGCGACACAACACCAACTTCCTTCTTTATGTATGAAAACGAATGAATGTGAATTCTGTAAGACTTTCGGGGTAACATAGCAGCAGTGAAGAATGGGGAAGACAGTTATGTTTTAATCTGACACCCCCAAGTCTCTACAGTTTCCTCAGTCGGAGTAAGAGAGTAATATAGCTCAGCAAGTTAATTTGTTAGACACCCACTCACACACAGGTTGCACTCAGTGTTACTCTGAGCCATAAGCCATTGCAACCACGGCGTTGTCATTCAAAACTCATTAGGCCATTATGGGAAATCCCGGAGGAATTCTTAGTCCTATGTCACACATACATATAGTATGAATACATGCCTTAAATATGTATGCACTGATTTTTCATACAAACTTAATCAAACTCAGGGTGACAGATGTGACAAGGATCAGGCAACACAGGTTGCAGGGCAGGACCCAACCCAAGACATAGTTCCACATGCACACATTCACACTCATTCACTCACACTGGGTCACTAGAGATGCTAATTAACCTTATGAATGTCTTTGGTATGTGGAGGGGAAACAAAGTACCCAGAGCAAACCCATGCAGACATGGGGAGAACAGGCAGAGGTCAAATTGGAACACAAACCCGGGTCTATGGAGCTCTGAGGTGCTAGAAATAACCACAGGCTTATGAAAATACATTAACTGTACATACCTTCTTTGGTCATCAGAACTGCCACAATTCAGTGTGGTATAGATTCCAATTGAAATCACTGAAATATCCCAGTAGGACTGTTAGTTTTCTATACCATTGCACAAGTTTGGCTGTTTTTGAAATATTGGCTCCAATTTGGAGTTTGAACTTGCTCAGGTTGTTCGACTTTTACAGTCTAATGTTGATTCCCACTAAAACTGATCCACAGAAAACCTGCCTGCTCGCTTTTATGACATTAAAAAGGCAGGTATATACTCGATACTCAATACCCACATACAGTATTTGGATAGAGTTCTAAAATGTCGAATCAAACTTATAGCACACATCCTGAGGTACCTGGCAGATTTTGTAGTACATGTTCAGCATCTCTCACACAAAGGTTTGGTGACCTCTGGTCAACTACGGCACCTTCTATGGGTCAGCTGCTTGAAACAGTACTTTGGGAGGACCAGGGTTCAAAAACTGGACTGGGTTTGTAACATGGTCGAGTGTTGGATCTGGAAAATGATAAGCAAGGTAAAATAGGATGCTTTGCTCAAATACATGTGCTGTTCATTTCCTACATCTTCCTAAACCTTAGCATCCCTTGCATGGGACCAATTTAGATTCCAAAACATTCCATATTTCTGAACAGTTTAATCTTTACGTTGCAATATAACAATCTAAGAAAAGTCTTTCAATTTGCTCATGTTTTGGCACCTTTCCAGATGACATGCTATTCACCCGGGAAAAATGTACTGTGAAATCCCATAGTAAAACTGCAAATTGTTTGACAGTTTTAATGCGAACTTTCACAGTTTGACCATAAAGTTCACAGTTTTACTATGCATTTTGATGGTAACTTGGCCCCTTCATGGTTCCGCTGTCAATTGTCCCAGTACATTTTTTCCTGGGTACTTAACCGGTGCAGAAATGATCCATATTTAAGACTTTTCTGTGTGAAGTTCTTTAAAAATAAAAAATGGAAAATAAACAAACTTGCTTTACAAAAACCTTTTACATAAGATGTATGCATGGCATATGAGCAATTATCTCAGACATCTCCCATCCTTAAATATTTTTCTAAGTCGTGTATTTGGATTGCCTTCGCAGTTTTGTACAGCTCTACCGCCATCGTGTGGTAAATCCATGAATTACATAAGCTCTATACCGTTACCCCGAACTGTTCACCGTATATCGGTGTTAGGACTGTTTCACGGTATTCATATTCTAAGAATGCTAGCTATACATTTCTTTCACTTTTCTGGCTGCTAAGGTAAAAGCACATATAGTAGACTGACCGTTAAACTGCAAACAAGCAAGACTTGGAATCTATTCAACATGTAACGTCAAAGTCCAGGTCATTGTTTTTTCTAAGAGTAGCCTAAACCAGCGGAGGACCCGAATTCTGCCAGCAACCGTGTTTAATGTAACAGAGTTGAAAGTGAGAAAGAATGCAAATCATAACTTGGATATTTTTATTTCTATCTCTTCGGGGCGGTTTGGCTACAAACCTGTCGCCTGTGCCCTGTGATGATAAAAGCGTGGAGAAACTAGCCAGACTTGCTGTAGCTTACATCAACGAAGACAGACAAGAAGGATACAAATTTGCTCTCAACAGAGTTTTCAACGTTCATGTTCATCCTCAGGTTAGTTTATTTAAAGTCCTCGTCAAATAATGAACGAATAATACGTTAACATAATTGATATTCGCAAACAAATGAATCAAAATGACTAAACGTTGTTAAACGTTGACTGAGTATCTGTTTCGTATTAAACGTATTAGCTACCTAATATAGGACACAAAAATGTCAAATTAAAGCACGAAACCCCTTCATTTCCACAAAAAAAGGTGATTAAAACATCATATAAAAGAAGTATAACTGGCATATCAGTAAAAGATTGGGCAATCCTGTTCGAATTGCCTTATTTGTTAATTTTCTGTTTATTTTTTAACATTAAAACAACCTCTTTCAAACATATTAAAAATATTTAACCCACCATTACGAAACAAATTACATTATGAGACATCGTTAAAACCCCCCACTTTTTTTTTGTTTGTTTGTTTTTTGTTTTTTGTTTTTTTACTAAAAACAGATTTCAGGAAGAAATAACATTACATTTACATTTAAAAACGGACTTCATTGTGAATTAATTCACACACGTTTGAATTTTGTTCCCCAAAATAACTTTTAAGGTGTAGATTTAAATGGCTGGTGTGTTGTGGTTCTCTGTGTGTTTGTTTACGCACATTATTGTGTTCTATACTAATAAATGTTTAACTAATAATTTCTTCAGTAATTGTTTTAGAGGACACACCTCTCTTTAAAGTTGACTCACATTTCCGAACTATTATTTAGTAAATATGTGCACAGTTTATTCATTTTTGCAAAAAAAAAAAAATGTACTTTGTACATATGTGCTAAATGTACGTACTTTGCACGCAAGGCAGCTAACCATAATTATCTCAAAAAACCTTTTTTTTGTTTTATACCATATAAACAATAATGTTTATTGTTTAGTACAATGTAAAATACACTCAAAACACAAATGAAAGCCATCTGAAAACCCTATCAATTCTACACAAAGTTTAGCTGATATAATTAGAGTTCACCAGAGTTATTACCCCTGTGAAGTGCTGGTATTCCACCCAGAGTATGCTTGTGTTGCTTATGTTCTCCGGTGAGTGGTGCTGGAAACCCCACAACACTGACTAAGGAAAATGGTTCAAATGCAAGAATTATTATTATAGTTTTAACTCTAGACCTAAATTCAAAAGTGACCACTCTGCCACTCCCCAACCTAAGAACCTTTTGTTATCTTCTGGAATACTTGTAGGGCAGCATGGTGGCTCGTGGGTAGCACTGTTGCCTCACAGCAAGGAGCTCCCGGGTTTAATCCCAGAGTGGAACTGCCTGGGTCCTTTCTGTGTGGAGTGTCTTCCCTGTGTCTGTGTGGATTTACTCCTGGTACTCTGGTTTCCTCACACAGTCCGAAGACATGCGTCTAAGGCTAACTGGTGTCTCTAAACTGGTCTTTAGTGCGTGACTGTGTGTGTGCGCCCTACGAAGGATTGGCGTCCCATCTAGGGTTGTTCCTGCCCTTGTTGCCCAGAGTTGATGGGTGGGCACCGGCTGGCCTGCGATGCTGTGTGGATTAATCGGAAGATAATGGATAGACGGATGATTGTCATGTAGAAAATCAGCAAGATATGTAATGTGATTGGGATGTTCAAACTTTTGCATAGGACTGTAATAGGTAGGCCGCATGCACTGATTATATCCTGCTTTTTCTGATCATTGACACTTCGGGCTCCTGTCTGGGCAAAAGCCTCTGTGGCAGCACCAGGGAACACAGTATGGTCTCCCCTCCTTCATGGACATCCTAATCGTGCTTGTGTGACAAGTGTAAACAGATTTATCTCTCCAAACCACATTATGACAACCAAAACTGTGGTCAGTACATTACATCATAACACGTATAGCCCATTAACACCAGTGTTGACACATTCATGGAAAAGCAAAATGGCACATAAAAATTGACACATGAACTATCCTATGCGTAAACAATCTTGAAACGACTACATACAAGAAAACTGGTTTTATGAGCTGATTTGCATCTAGCTCATAATTCAGCAATTGGACTTCGTTTCGGCAAACTGGAGCCATATGATGTGGTTAGAATCTTGCCAAAACACGATCTATGCATTGAACAACCTATAAATGTGCCTATTAATTTCTTTCTACTCTAGTAGATTTTATGAACTGTGGTCTCACTCATCTTCATCCAACAATGACAAGACATGATGTAGCAGCCTAACTTGTTGGCACATTTCAGGGTCTGGCTGGAAAGGTCTACTATCTGGACTTGGATGTACTGGAGACCAAGTGTCATGTCCTCAGCCCCAAGCCGTGGAAGCGCTGTGACATAAGGCCATTCATGGAAACGGTAAACTTTCTTTAAAATATCAATATCCCCAGTCCAGCTTGTATTATATGTCCTCTGGCGACCAGGCCATTTTAGCATCTGTTAGTAGTCTGCGTTTTATGCACAGATTTATGGTACAGCACAGTCTAAAGACTATTATAGGCTTCTATAGGATTCTATAGGATCTGTTTGGCCTGCTAGACCCAGGCTCCCTGCTACATTGAGTTTGATTTAGTGGTAATAAAAATGAATGAAGAATAAGTACATTTTAACATTTACAGTTTTGTGTTCTTGATGTGCCCTGGGCAGGGCATGTGCCCCTGTAGTAGCAAAAGCAAAGTAGCAACAATGCTGAGTTCCTTCTCACCTCACCCCTTCCCTCTAATTTGTCTTACTATAGATTAAGTAGATACGCTTTTAGATAATCATTTAGTTCTGTCAGTGCCAACATTTTTCATTTTCTGTTGTGATCTTTGTGATTTTCCTTAGGAAAATAGCAACAATGTCGATTTCAATCTCAATCACCATTGGCCGGTGAACACTCAACTTTTGTTTTTTTGGTGTGATCTTTGCAGAACAATGTGGTGGCAGTACTGTATTTCTACCATTTAAATGCAGTTTGAGTCACAAATTTGTCAGCAGTTTTTGGATGTATGAACTTCATTGATGCATGTATGTCTTTATTTTTAAAAAGAACCGTTTAAAACATCTAATTTTAGCAGTACACACTCCTGGGGACACTTGCAATATTACATACTAATCCATCGGAAGGCAATTTGTTTTACAAACAAGCCTTTAGAAATGCCTTTGGGGATATCTGTGTGTGCTACATAACCAAACCACAATAGACCCACAGTGGTTTGTGTTTTGTGTGTCAGCCATGGTAACATTTACATGTGATTTTTGTGTGTTGTAGCAAATTGCCGGGAATTGCAACACTACAATTCTACACACAATGGATGGTTTCTCCTATCTGTATAGCTATGACTGCATGCTTGTTCCAGGTATTCTATATAGTGTTCAGCCATGCTATGCTTCCATATTAGGATCTGTTTTTAGGTTTTAAAATACAGGTATGCGCCGCTTAACATCCACTCAGACAACGCTGATGCATATACACCCATGGTCGGTTATTATCCTTATTTTTCTTATTAGATTTAATGATATACTTACCACATATATTACCTTGTCAAAATCTTTAACAGTTGCAGTACAGCAGTTGTTATGACACACACAGTGTGACAAACAGTCACTGGTACAGAAAGTTTTATTAAAAGCAAAGTTTTATTAAACAGTTAAGGCATCAGTGTGAGAAAACTGCATTGTTAGTGACATTTGGCTGCACTACGTTTGATTAATTTCAATTCAATTTTATTTGTATAGCACTGTTACAACAGACATTGTCACAAATGAGCTTTTTAACAGTGACGAACCTCCAGACCAGATCAAATAGAGAATCCCTCCCACTTTACTTTTTCTACGTTTACTCTACGTTTGATTCAATTCAATTAATTCAATTCAATTGCATCATGTGGTGTATATAGGTAGGTAATCTATTGATCCTACTGAGCAAGCCAAATGGTGACAGTGGAAAGGAAAAACTCCCTGATGAACAGGTCTCATCATTCAGATGTATTATATGCCCTGGATCCGCACTAAGCAGCATGTGAAACACTCGTTCCACTCGCGGATTAGTTTCGGTTTGACAAATTTTATATATGAAGGAAAGCTGACGTGCACTGGAGAAACAAGAAGATACCTCGGATTCTGCATCATCTTAGTTCCCTGCTGAGTGAATCAATGAGCTCCATGGCGATATAACATTTCACCCATCTTAGAAAAAAAAAATCAATATTTTGGCAGTCAATGTTCAGTTAATTAATGTGTAGGAAACACTACGGGATCTCGAAATTGCAATGCTAAATACAGTGTTCAGACTACGTCCAAGTCGTTGTGAATATTAAGCGATACATACCTGTATTAATATTACAATATTCATTTTTCAAACTGGTATTACGATAAACCTGATGAATGGCTCTATCAGACCCCCCTGAGAAGTTACAGCGGACATGTCCAGACTGCCCTGTGCTTTTACCCCTGGACAGCGAGAGAGCTGTGTCCAGTGCTAAGCTCTCCCTGCGCACTTATAACCATCAGAGCACTCTGCCCGTCCAGCTCACTGTGGCAGCCATAACCCGAGCCTCTCACCAGGTACTGCATTATACCTCTACAATTGTCATTATGTGGCTTGTCACCCCGCTTTTGGCTTGGATCATCATACATAACATTCCTCCAGATCTTTCCTGATTACAGCTAGCATCATCGCTGTTTATATCCCTCTGTGTCTGTGCATTTCGCTCTTAGTCTCTTTTCTAGTCCCTCTTCGGTCTCAATCTTTTTTTGTATGTCTGTGTTTTATTAGTGTTGGTTAGCGTAACCCTTGTTTAGCGTTGGCCATGTCTTCGTCATTCGTCTTCAGTGTATCGAGCCATAGCAGTTTGCTTCTTGTTTTATTCGTAGGCGTTCTCACCTCCTGTTTACCGAGGCAGTTCTGGGCCAAGTTTTAGGCTTTGTTTAGGCACTGATGGCTCAGTTATGGCAGCGGGAAGTGTATTGGTAACCAAATTTGGCCCAGTGGTTGCCAGCCCCAATAAAGTTCATCGTGAGATTTAGACATTAGGCCACATGTGCCCCACGTAATTTATCATAACTAATGTGCACTAAATGTGGCTTTTCGGTGCAATTCTGGCTGTTTATTGGCTGAGATTGAAGTCATTGCCAACATGCCACGGGGCTATGTGGGTCAAGGCAAAAGATAAGTGTGACCCAGAATTGTGCCATCATTCATTTGCTAACAGGTTTACTGGTTTGTAACAGTTACGAACCTCCTTTGTAATTTTTGAGTTACTCATGTAAACACAGACAAGCATGTTCTAACCGGACATATAATATGCATATAATAATATACATATTATTGATCAAAGTAATTGATCATTCACAATCTAGACCCTTCTTTAGCAGCAATAGTTATTTTTGTTGCTACTAATGAGGTGGAATTTTGGACTGTTATTGGATTTGTTGTGTAACCTGTCCTCTTTGGGTCATGTCTAAATGGGGCATCTGGGGTTTGTACTCTGACATGCCAGTTTCTTTAAAACTTTGCTCGTTTTCTTCTGTTAGGCTTCACGTGATGAACGAGGCATTTTCCTACATAATTATATTGTTCAATCAGTGATTACAAGCTGTCCTGATTCTAGATCACATCACGTGCTTTGTGATCACAGCTTTGGAGATGGATCTTCTTTCTTTCTGGGTTAAGGGCCTTGCTTAAGGACTCAACTGTGGCAGCTTAGCAGACGTGGGATTTAACCCCGGACCATTAGAGTCCAGTACCTTAACCGTTAGGCTACCACAGTTAAAATATATAAAAATACAGAACTGTTTTCTATTAATTTTTAATTTGATTGACTTTACATGCTGCTAATGACCATCCGAATAACACTCGCCTATGCAACTTTTTGAGTTCTAGTCTCCTTGTAGTCAGGCTCCATTTTTGTGAGGCATTTCCAGTATTCTGTCCACTCCCACTAAGGTATAAATAATCATGTATTCCAAATTACAATAACGGTTTGTATGTTTGATGTTTTTTAGCCGTTTATGACATTTGTCTTTTCTCCTGCTTTGCGATGTTCCTACAATGATAATGTAGTACTAGTTGTTTTTGTGAACCGAGTTGTATTGAATCTTTGCCCTTGTTATCAGGTTTCTCCAGCTGAAGCCAGTTTTGTTGAGTTCACAGTGCAGGGGTGCACTGTGCCACCAGTGGGGGAGGATTTGTGTGTGCCAGATGATGTTGGGAAAGGGGTAAGTGTGTTCCAGTGTCTATTACTGACTAACTTAACCTGTGTTTATATTAATTTGCCATGGAAATGTGGCCAATATGTGTGTAAGAGCAAGAAAATGATTGCATTTGTTCACACTAAGAAAAATCTGTCATACTAAATGTTTAGGCATTGCTTTTTTCCAGAGGCTAACATCACTTCAGTTTCTTTCTGCTCCCAAAGTGCTATTTGTTTTTGTTTCAGCCCATTGGGTTCTGCACTGGGGCTGTTGTTGGCTCTGACTTGGCCCAGGCAGGCGTTAAGGTGTCCTGTGAAATATTCCACCCTCAGGTACCATAAATATCCATGTTTGTTTGTCAGCCTCATTCCCCAGTTCATGCTCAATAAAAGTTTATTTCCTTGGAAGTGAAAACTTTCCAGCAATAGCGAATAAAATCCAGATGGAGCCGATGACAGCAAAACAACACCCCAAAGGAGTCTCCTGTGAGTCAGCAGCACTGATTGGGGAACGGAGTGGGCCAAAATCAACACAGAAACTCCCTCAGACCTGTCTTTAGCCTCACTCATCCCTCACTTCATCTATCTTACTTTCTTACTTCCTCATTTCCTTCCCATTCTTCTCCATTTGCGGGTTAATGTGCTTAGTATTCGCCATTCAGTTTTTTCACAGGTATACTTTAGTTACATAGCTGATTCATTTGAGCAGCTCCACTAAGCAAATCACAAACCGTATACAAGCTGACAAACCAAAGTTCCAACATGACAGAAACATATTTACTAACTCTTCATTTCAGTCTTTTTCCTTTCTTCTACTGCACGGTACACTGCTGAGGAAGCATTTTAGTGAACGTAGCCAATATTACTTAAGCTGGATTAAGCTGTAAAGTCATGTTTGATATCATATCAAATATCAACAAAAGTTATCTTAATTGTTTATAGTAGGTATACCTAAACTAGATAGAGAATTGAAAAAAATTCAGAAAAACACATTGCATATTTTTGGAATATTTAATTTGCATTTTATTTCATATGATAGAAAAACAACTTTGTTTGCAATTACAGACGTCAGATGTTTCTTGTAGTTCCTGACCAAGTTTGCACACACTGCATCAGGGTTTTTTTGCCCACTCCTCCATACAGATCTTCTCCAGATTTCTGCTCCCTCCTTTCTATTGTTATTGTTATAGTTTCTATTGGGTTCAGGTCTGGAGACCGACTTCAGGACCTTATAATGCCTCTTATGGAGCAACTCCTTAGTTCCTGGCTGTGTATTTCGGGTCATTGTCACGTTGGAAGACCCAGCTACGACCCATCCTTAATGTTCTTACTGGGAAAAAGATGCTTGCCAAACTCTCATGATATATGACCCCAACCAACTTTATGAGATATGATGGTGTACAGTTAGAACGATCCACACATAACAGCAGGTGTAACATGAAGATAAATGACACAGACTAATTGTTGTGTAAAATATATTTAGCATCTTTGTTTATGAACGATATCCAGAAAAAAATATTTTATAATAGTGCAAACAGTGGAAAAGTTCATTATAGTTCCTCTCTCTGTAGAATGCTGGGACTTCAGCCGTTGTTGATGCCGGTACAAAGCTAGAGGAGAAACCCGACACTAAACCGAAACTGCCATCCCTGCCCGTTCCCGTCTCTGATGTCTCTGTCCCGCCGTTCCATGACCAAAATCCTGAACTGCTGCCAGATCCTGTCCAGCGCCTTCTTCCTTCCAATCCGGATCCTAACCGAACATCGAGTGAATCCAGTGAGTCTTCTTCATCAGAGGAATTTCCGAATTCAGTTCGAATCTCCAGGCCTCCGCTGGACTTCCGCTATCGAAACTCACGGCAAAAGAGAGAAGCAACAGTAGCCACAATCAATCCCACATTCCTGAACGAGTTCCCCAGCGGACCATCACCGTTCCGCTCTTGCCCTGGCATTTCTCGCTATACAACTGTGTAGAATGTCTTTCAGCTGTCATGTCAAATTGACTCAAGCAAGAAGTGCGTACAATTTGAGGTTGAGGTAAATTAGCTTTTACATAAAGTGTGAATTCATTGAGATGAAACAGTTTTTTTGGTAACCAGGTTGGCAGCGTTGTGAATATTTCAAACGGAAAGCATGTTTTCTAAAAACATGTTCGAAAGAGAATTCAGTTGTGTTTGAACCACAAAATGCACATGGAAGCAAATCTATGGTACATTTCAGTTTGAAACGCTTCCTGACATATACAGATTGCTCTAGTATCTGAAAAGTATTTGTACCAGCCTTCAGTTATATTTTCCAGCGTTCCATTACTCATGGTATTTTACTAAAGTATTGGTACTAATCAAAATAAAGGTACTTAAGAAGTATGTATGGTCTTTATAGTTATTATTTTTAAAACACAACAGAGTACCAGGGTGTTTGGGTGGTGCAGAAGTAACATGCAGCCAATTGACTGTGTCTGAGGGTCGAGGCTTGACGGAGGGAACATCAATTATCAATCCAAAAGCAAACCTTAAGCTGTACGCTTACCCTCATACTCAGTGTTTTCGGGAAAAGTTAAAATGTTAAAAATAGCATACATTTTATTACATTGCACATTACAATTGTTTGTAATAATACTTTATAGCAATGGCAATCATTATCATTCTTACAAATGTTGAACATTACGTGTAATTGTCATGAGGTAGGGTTCAGGGAGATAAACATATAAGTAAAAGCATACATTTGTACCTATATTAATGTAGATGTACAGAAACGGAGTGTAGACAGGCCAACATGGAACGTAGCGGTATAACACATGAGCCAACACGAACAGAATGAAACCAATTAACTTCAAATTCAAGGTACCACTGGATTTGATTGATGGAACTGTCCAGTGCAGGATTCAGTATGGACTTGTCCTATACCTTATAAGGATACCATCACATGATAGGCTGCTTTGAGATCCACCTCCTCAGTACAGATAAGACAGAAAAAAACAAACAAAAAGCGGTCATTTACACTGGAGAGCAAATAATCCTTGGACTCATCTTTCAGCATCCAATGTCATATTGCCAGATATAGTATATAGTATTTGTTTTGCAGAGATATACCTACCAGACCCACGACGCACATTACAGTTGCTAATCAAGCAATCAAATGTATTTATATAGCAGTCAAAGTTGCAGGAGAGCTGCTAAATACATGTATACTTGGAAAAATAAGAATAAACTCAACCAGTGGCAGTACAAAGCACAGGCACGCATTTAAAAAATGTATTTTGTGCATGCATACAGCACTGTGCAAAAGCAATAGTATAATGACCATATAGAATAATTTCTTAGTCTCTTTATGAATATAACCAGCAAATAGAGGAAACAGTATAAATATAGGAAGCAGTATAAATAAAAACAGCTTTTTAGAAGTACACCCTTTCTCTTCAGCAATAGCAGCACTTGGATTGACATTATGGAGCGACGTAGTTGAAATTTTTGGGTCCATTTGTCAACAATATGTTATACACTGCTCCAAAATTACAGGAATCATAATCATCATAGTACAGCATTAACTGGACTGTGGTAGCCTAGCGGTTAAGGTACTGGACTCTAGACCAGAAGGTCCAGGGTTCAAATCCCACCTCTGCCAAGGTGCCACAGTTGGGTCCTTGAGGAAGGCCCTTAACCCACAAATTACTTGGATTGTATGATATAGTTGTAAGTCACTCTGGATAAGAGCATCTGCTAAATAATGTAAATGTAACTTGATGCAACTTCTGGGATATTATTATCGGTCAGGTTATTAATATTGGTGAGTCAACATGTGCACTAGAGGAGCAACAATGAGACAACTCTCAAACAGGACTGGTTTAATAGGTGAAGGCACCTGAAATTTTGTCCCTCCTTATCTTTCTGGATGTTTTTGTACTAGTTGTGGAGTTGGCAGGGGTCAGTATCACTACTAGTACAATGGTCCGGTATCTGGACCCTGCACCTTTTTAATCCTAGCACATTAATCTGTCTTTATATGCAGATATTCTGCTTGATCATTCCCTATTGATCTGTTTTGAGCGTTCATTTAGCTGTTTGGGTATATGGTCATTATACCATGAGACAACAACCGGTGTCCTTTTGCACAGTACTGTATGGAGGATGGGTCCCTATTTGAGTCTTGATCCTCCCGAGGTTACTTCCTTCTACTTTCAGGGAGTTTTTCCTTTCCACTGTTGCTCTAGGCTTGCTCAACTTGGGATTGGCCTTTTAAAATAATATAAGATTGTAAAGCTGCTTTGAGACAATGCACCATTGTAAAAAGCGTTATATAAATACATAACAAAACACACATAAAACATACATAAAACATAGCCTTGAAGATTTAACTTTTAGGTTAGAATCAAAATTGTGCTGAAGTTATTTTATTCAATAATAACTATAAATAATAGTCTCAATGCAGCTTTACAACTCTTTAGGCCCAAATCCCAAACAGAGAAATCCAAGGGTGTCGATGGCTAAACCACCAAACTAAACTTTACAACTTAAACTCTCCAAACGCGATGAATTAGAAACCAAGATTCAAAAAGATACCAGATTTACACTACATCATACGTACACAGCACTTCTGATTAGTGATCTCTTCAGTTATTCTCACTGCCAAAAAGTACAAAATAAAAAGTGTATATATACTGTATATATGGCCATGGAGTTTGCATAAACAAACAGTGAGCCAATATGACAAATTCCCCTCAAAGAAATCCATAAACATAGGTCAACATTAATGGAGAATTTTGCTGTCTAATTTGTCAAACACCTTTGGGATTAATTTAACCTGAGCAGATGCTATGCTTGTGCCCCACATTACAAAATCCAGAGGAATGCCTTGTCAGATAGCACTGGTCAAGATGCTGTATTTGCTTAATTTAAACAAACAAACACTCAACTCAGTCAGGACAGTGTTACCTTTTAGTTCTGAACAAATCAATATAGATTAACGTTGAGAGGACTTTCTCCTCAGCATGTTTTCGATTTATACAAAGGTTATAAGAAGAAAAGACAAAGTAAACATTCTAATTAGCAACTGATTGTCCTAATAAATATTCAGCATAAGAACAACTCATAAAGACTGTGAAAGACAAAAATTAACTAAAGAATACCAGACTGAATTCCGAATTGTATGTACTGTATCAATAATCCACTTTCATCTTTAGCTGACTCAAAGCAAATACACCCAGATCACCAAATTGTGATTAAATAGTCCACCCTCTTGCCCTGTATAAAAGCCACTTGGCGCCCCACTGATTTGGCCGTATAAAACTGTTTACTCTGGATCCATGATACTATAAAAGAGGTGGTATTGAGATAGCCAACTCAGTCTGGTTGCTGCAGATCAACTCAGAACTCTGCACCATGAGACGACTGCTGATTATAGCAGCACTATGCTCTGTGCTGTTTGCAACCAGTCCGCCTGTCAGACCAGTACCTGGTAGATACCAGTGTAGAGAGGATCAGGATGGGGATGTCTTTAAGGAAGCTGAACTCTTCATTAATGAACAACACCGTCACGGATACAAGTTCAAGTTTGTTAGTGTGGACAGCCGCACAGTGGAAAAACAGGTAAGATTAACTGAACAGAAGCATCACAAAATAATATTAACAAAGCTTATGGGACATTTCAAAAAGGAATCTCCCCTAATGAAATCGCTTCTAATTTTGTGGGCAGTGTAAATGATACTAAAACAACAACTACTACTACTATGAATAATATGAATATAAAAACATATTGCAGTTACGTGTATGCTTTATGTACGATTTAACGATTAAACACTTGTGAATGACCTTTGATCACTTGCAGGGTCATCCATGTCTGCTTAATCTAGAACTGACCTTAGAAGAGACCAGTTGCCATGTTCTGAACCCTACACCTTTAGACAAATGCTCGCCCAGAGAACGGCACGAAGTGGTACGGAGAAGTTCTTGCTTATCTTTATCAGAAAGAATTTGCTTGACCATAGGCTTTAATGCATAATCCATATTCATTTTCCTTCTGCTGATTTCCCAGAAAGTAGAAGCAAAATGCAATGTGACAATCTGCGGTGGTGCAAACTATCCAGGCATCAAACGGTACAGCTGTAAAACTACACCAGGTCTTTTCATCTTTTCATTTTAGAACCACAATTTCATTCAACACGTTAATGGCTGTTTGTTTTAGGATGATTATTTTTTTTCCCCTTTAGAATCAAGTGAAAGCATACATGGCATGTGCCCTGATTGCCCCACACTTCTGCCATTGGATGACAAACAAGCCTTGGAGGCTATTCATGACGCCATTAAGAAGTTTAACAAGGACTCCACCCATACATCACACTTTAAACTTTTGGAAGTTGGAAGAACACTTACATATGTATGAATTAATATCATATGATCATAGTCAGCATTACTGATTATTGAACTCAAATCTAACTGATTTGATACAAATCAAGTGTAATAACTGAAGTCAATCTAGACTAAGAATATAAAACACATAAAAATGTATTTTTATTAACCAAACTATTGCCACCCTGCTTGAAGTATTTTTTTTTTTAATTTTTTTTTTTACATTCATTAATACAGAATCTCTCCATGTTCTTTTGGATCCTAGATTTTAGAGCCTTCCATTAACATTTATACTCCACCCGTGCTTAACAGTGTGGATTAGATGTTCTTACAGTGTATTATTTTGCCTGTCTTTCCAGTATATCCCTCAGATTGGAATGAACTTTGCCTCTGAATTTGCCATAGTAGAGACTGAGTGTTCAGACAAGGAGACAGCAGAGGACAGTAACTGTGAGCAGAAATGCTCCCATGAAGCTGTAAGAAAACGTGCTTTCATTTTGTCTTTGCTTGACATGATATTTTCATGGCCAATACGTTCACACATGTCACAGAGTTAAAATAACACCACATTAGACTTGCATTTGTTAATGAGAGTGATCTTGTCTTACTCATGTCTTTGGACTCCCTCTTAAGGATCATGGATTTTGCAAGTCCACCAAGCTTGGAAATGGTGAACTTACCCTGAATTGTACGATTTATGATGTAAGTATTATGTCCTTATATTTGTGAGAATAAGCCATATACAAAGAATCTGTCTAATCAATATAATATCATTTCATTACGTTGCTTTAGAACTCAACATCTTCCTCACATATTCCGTTTCTCCATGAAAAACGCTGTGAGAAACATAAAGACCGACCAGGTCCTCCAGGTCATCAAGACAGACACACAGATGGCCCTGTGGTTTCACTTCCAGGTCAACCTGGCATTAAAATAGATGTTCCTTATGGCTGTTATTTTAGTTTATCACACCCAGACCATCCTCATGGTGGTCGTCATCATCATCATCATCATCATGGCGGCCATCATCATGGTGTCCATCATCACGGTGGCCATCATCATGGAGGTCCTCATGATAAAAAACATAAAGAGCACAAGGATCATCCCCACGGCAAAGGTCACTGTCATGATCATGGTCACAACCATGATCACAGTCATGAACATAAGGAACTTCATCCTCCGCCCACCGGACCGCCCACTGACAACTCTACAAATACTGAATGCCCCGGCTTTGCCCAAAGTCATCCTTACATCCACCCCATCTGCTCATTCCCTCCCACTTTCTATAGGAGGGGTCATAAATTGCCAGAAGATTTGCCAGCATCTGGTGCTAACTGAGCTTCATTCCTTTCAGACAATTTTCAAATAAAGTGTCTGATAACTTTTAATAAATGAGGCTTCTGCCATAAACCAGGTTGGAATTTTGATTATTTTGTTATAGCATAGTTTCATTATGTCTTATGCATTTATATTTATCACCTTACTGTCCCATCACCAGCTTTCATTTATTCAGCTAGCATACGTTTTTTTTTATCAAACTTATTCCACAATTCATTCATTAGCACAACCCCAGCACTGTGAACAGTTTAAAAAAATCTTTTTTACATTGTTGTTGTATTCTACATATATTAAAACCAGACAGTATAATTTAGCGACATTTAATACAACGGTCCTCCCCATGCGTCGCAAATGGTATGATCCCCGCAGCCGCGCGCTAGCTGCTATATGAGCGCGTTCGCGCACGCACGCGAAGGGGTACCCGCGCTAGTTTGACTGTCTGTGGTGTGTTGGATCCAGTAAGCAGGTCAGATCGAGACTTTTTTTTTTTTACTATTATCACTCAGCACCAACACAGTGCATTTATTAACAGCAATTCTTATTTCTGCTGCACTGAATCACACAGATCACTCGTTATGTTGTTATTGGTAGGTGTAGATGTATAAGGAAAGTTAGCTTTAGCTGCTGTGCTATTGTTAGGCCTGTATGTTTATATCAACGATAAAGTGCTAGATTAACACTGTCTGTATGTGCAGAATGTGTCCATGTTTATATGTGAGGGCATCTGGCAAAACAGGCTCTTCTTACAAAAATTAAACATTGCTTTAAACACTGCTTTACTGAGATTGATTGAGGGCTTTGCAAAACTAAAATAATTTTTACAGTCAGATGAACACTGACCAAGTTACGACTTTTTAAACTTACTTACTTTGAACTTTGTTCATTGAAAAATAAATTTGCAACCAAGTTTTTCGAAACAATCGGCAACACAATGTATAGATACTCAGCATGTGAAGCATAATACTGTAAAAAAACAAGTTCTTACTAAATTCCAGTCAAGGTTTGAAGAACTTATCCAGCGTTCTCTTGACGGACTGCACTTGAACGAAATCAAGAAAGATGTGGGTGTGTTCACTTCCCGCTGGTTTTGCTCTTGTCAACACAACTTTTTAGATTTCCTGACCTTTGATTAAAGCATAAATTATCCTGGGGATCCCAAAAATCCTCCCATAAATCTCTGACCCGCTTTGCATACTCTAAGTGGCGACTTGTGGCTTCTTTTTCTTATTCGCTCTTGCGTTCTTTGATTCAGTTAAGCGGAATTTTGGTCCAAATGAACTAATAACATTAATAACATTACACGTATATAATAGGATTTGTTTCAGTACTTTATGATTCGGTCCAAATAAGCGGCTGGTCCGATTTACCAGTGGTCCAATTAACTAGATTCGACTGTACATGGTTTAAAAGCCATTTAGTCGAAATATCAATCAATTTGGGAAGTGAAAGTTGTCTTTTTAATCTAATAATATATAATACATTTTCAATAATTTTCTCATGCATTTGTTGACAAACTGGAAAACCCCTACCTATCTTTGTTCCTCAAAGACTCAGCCTTTCCTGAATGTTGCTTTTGTACCGAATCATAATTCTAATCACCTCTTTGAAACCACATTATTATTTAGATTTATTTCCATAATTTAGTTAATTCATCACTAGCTCTAAATTGATGCCGTCCCAACTCTTTTTGCAATGTGTTGCAGGCCTGAAATGCCGGAATGGATGTTTATTAACAAATTAAACAAAGTAGACTACACAAAGCATTAAATGTATTGGGTTCCAGTCTGAAATGAAAAAGCAAATGCAAGGAACAGTGCGTTATTTTTTTATATGCATTTTCATACCTTCCTAACCTTTTCTGATGGAGGGTTCTCAAACAAACTTCTTGTGGACTGAACATGGTTTGGATTAAAAAAAAGTAAAAGAACCTTCAAGCTAAAATAAAAGAAGTCCAAAAACATCTTATTAATCATTAAAAGTAGGTGAGCTTCTATTAAGAGCTTCATTATCTGAATTGCAATATTGATGTTTCAACATGACATTTAAATTTCCAAAATTAGTTTTTTGTTGTTTGCTATTTTTAGAACGTTCTACCAACAAGCCTGTTTTTTGAGATTGTACTAAATAATTGTACTGTTTGACAAAAGTCCTGAGTCAGAATCTGAAGGTCGTCACAGACATGGACTAATCAATAGCTTAAAGCTCTTTGGTCAGCTAGTTGAAATCAGGAGTTCTTTCATCAGTGAAGACTGAAGCCTTGTTGACCGAATGGGAGGGTACAGCGATCAAGGCTGCTGCTACTGGGAATTGGACACAGGGCAATATAAAAGCTATTTTGCTCTTACCAGCAGCAGTGTGTGTGTGGGCGAAGCCGTGCATCTCCATCATGAAGCAGTGTGCCTTACTGTTGCTTGTGCTTGCAAGTGTTCATGGAGCACCTACTGCGGTCAAGCCATCTAGTTCTTGCCACGATCCTGCTACAAACGGCATTGCTGAACAGGCTATAGAGAAAATCAATCTGGATCGTAACAAGGGCTACGTTTTTAGCCTGGACCGTGTCAGCAATGTCTTTCTGAAAAAACACGTGAGTCTTTTTGCTCTTCCTAATTTTATGAGCTTATGCGCAAATGAATACATCTTGCTCAGAACAAGCTGTGCTTTATTTTTCAGTAATAACTACTATCGTATTTGCAGGGCGAAACTGGAGTGGTGTATTATTTAACAATGGATGTCCTTGAGACCAACTGTCATGTCTTAAGTAAGAAGAACTGGAAGGACTGCCAGACGAGGAGTATTGGCGAACACCCGGTATTGGCTCTCTCTTTCACAGTATTTCAAAGTGCATTTATGTTTAAAATCTACCCGATTGTCTAATATTATGATGCATGTGCTTGTATCCAGGTCTACGGTCAGTGCAAGGTAGCAATTTACGTAAACAAACCTCATAGAATCGTCCAACTTTACAAATACAGTTGCAACGTCAGACCAGGTAATAGCACATAACGGTTTGATCTGACCTCTGTGCTGTGCTACTGCACAATCTTCTGTTCCAAAGGGAAGGTGATAAAGAAATGTCTGCTTTATATTTTCAGTCACTTCCTCCAAAATTACTAAAGTATGCCCCGACTGCCCAACTATGATCCCGCTGAATGACAAAAAAGCGGAGGAGACCATGAAGATGGGTTTGGAGAAGTTCAACAATGAAAGCACGCTCGCAAATCTCTTTGCTCCTCTTGAAATCACAAAAGCTACTATGCAGGTAAAGAACATTTTGCAAGCAAGGAGGCAAGAAAGAAATAGAAAGAAAGAAAGAAAGGCAGAAGGGGAAGGAAAAGGAAACAAGAACGTAAGAAGGAAAGAACACAAGAAGTAGGAAAAGAAAGCAAGCAAGCATTTATTTAATAAATAATGAATGAAGTAATGAAATAAACAAAGCCAGCAAGCAAGAAACAATAAATGACGAAAAGAAAAAGACAGAGAAAGAAAGCAAGTACATTAGAAAGTAAGAGTTATATAATGATATAACAAAGGCAAGCAAGTATAAAATAAAACAAAGTAAAAAGAGAGGGAGGACAAAGAAAGACAAAGATAGAATGGAGACAAGCAAGAGAAGTTTAAAAAAAAAAGCAAGAAAGTTAATAAGGTTCGTGTAAAATAACTTTTTAATTTAATGTCAGTAACAATGAAAGAAGGCAAGCAAGCCAATGATAGAGAGGATGAAAGAAAGGGAGAATGCAAGCAAGAAAACGAGAGGGAAAAACAAAAACTGCTAATAATTTGCCTTTCTCTCACATGTCTTCAGGGGGGCATTGCTAACTTCGTCAATGTAGAGTTCACCATCCAGGAGACGGTGTGCTCCAACAACACTAATTCTGCGGAGGTTTCTAAATGCAACCTCATGACCTGCGAGTTTGCGGTAATGAAGATGTTGCATGCATAAATTATTTTCGATCATTCTTAATAAAAAAAAAAAAATCAAACCTTAGAATGGATAGTTTATATGTGAAGCATAACAGAAGCATATATTTGAATTGTTTATTTTAATTCCTTAGCACAAGGGTTTCTGCAAAGCCTCACACGCTAGTTCTCTCCCTGATGGCAGTGAACACCTCACTGTTCAGTGTGAAATCTACGAACCAGAGGTAAAAGGCGTTGGCATTCTTTGTGCTATTCGAATAGCAGTATTTTCTGCTCAACACTAAAGCCTCTGATCTCCTTTTTCAGACTGCAGAGGAGGAAAAGAAGAACCACTTGAAAGGAAAGGAACTGGACCATCACCATGAGAATATCGGTGGTGGATTGCTTATCCATGATCACACTCATGACCACACAGCCGCCCACTCCCACCCACCCACACATGACCACGATCATGCCTCTGACTCGCAGCACAAACACAACCACAAGGAAAAGCACACCCACGATCACGATCAGGATTCTGGGCACCACCATACACATGAGCACGGCGAGGGGCATGATATTGCCCATGGCCACATCCACTCTCACGAGCACAGCCACGATCATGACCATTCCCATGCACACCACGGCCAAGCTCACAATCACACACTGGACCAGGGATTTTATCCCTCACACCACAACTATGGGCACGCCAAAGGCGAGACTCATGAGCACGATCACGAACTGGCACTGGACCATGAGCACAAGCATGGGCACCTCCATGAGCATGAGCATCATCACCATCATCACAGGCACCCGCATGATGAGAAGAACATGAAGAAACCCGAGGGTACTGTCCATGTTCATCCAGCCTTGGATCAACCTACGATCCTGCCCTTCTTCCCTGACCCGTTTGACAAACCCGACACAGACGGCAGCCATCCCGCGCACCCAGACGCACATAACAAAGAAGAGAAAGAACCCACCATCGGTCGTTTCCCCACTGGTTTGTCTCCTAATTGTCCAGCGGACTTCAAGACCAACATGGAGTTAATAAAGGAGTCCTTTGCAGAGGATCCGCTCTTCAAGATCACATCTGCTGCCTAATCAGTCCTCGGAAGCCTTTGTGTTCCAAACGCCTACTGAGAGCCAACTGTAATGTAGTAAATAAAACGTTTGAAAATATTTATCATTGGTTGTGTGTGACTCTAGAAGTAAAAACATACCCACTAAAATCTGTTTTGTTAAGCGATACGTTGTATGTCTGTGGTGGCCTGGGTGGTTAAGGTACTGGACTATGGAAAGAAAGGTCCAGGGTTCAAACCTCACCTCTGCAACAAGTTGGTTCTCAGATCAAGGCCTTTAACCCAAAATTGCTTGGTTTGTAAGACTGAATTAATTGCAGGTTGCTCTGGATAAGGACGTCTGCTAAATTAAGTAAATTATCTATATATAATCCAAGCAAAATATGAACTGCCTCTATGTAGTGCAACAGTTTTTAGGTTACCAATAGATTATATATACCATTGTTTTAGCAATATTATAATGACCATATAGAATATTTGTTCAGTCCTTATGGGAATACAACAAGAAAAGACATCCATCAATTTGTATGCAGTGAGCTGAGAAAAACAGCTTCTAGACAGTGCAGTAGCAAGTATGTAGTTTGACCTCTCATTACATTTGACCGATGGCCGCATCTGGCAGCTTTATTGGAATAATAAGTCTACAGTCTTATCTACAGTCCGAAAATGCTGGATCAGTAATGGTGAAGCGAAGCTGACAAGAAATAAGGGGAACATTCCGCAATGAAATATCCCTTCATGAGCAGTATATATATATATATAAATGAAATATCCCTTTATGAGCAGTATATATATATATATATATATATATATAGATATTTCATTGCGGAATGTTTCTTTTTAGCAGTATATTTAATATCAACACTGACTGCCACGTTTATTTTCTATTTATATTTATATAATAAGGTTAAAGTCATTCCGCTAAAGGTGATCCACTCCGTCCCTCCTTGCCCTGCATTATTTCTTTCTCTCTCAGACACACACATTTATGGAATCAGTTTTTATGTGAAACCACACCGTAATTCCTGTTGTATTTAGATCAAGCATTTAGTACTAAGCAACCTGCAGATACAGTGAAAAACAAGTGCAATTAACTCTCATGGCATTTAATTAACAAATAACATCTCATGGCTCTCCACTTTCTTCTCTGGTGTGCTTTGATGCTAAGTACAACTGGTTACTTTTTTTCCCCTCGCATGTATGCTTTCTCCCACCATTTGAAATTTGAAGCTAATCCACAACTGTCTTGTGATCTGCGAATGGTAAATAGTAGTAGTAAGTACTGCTTGTTATTAAATAAAACAATAATATGAGTAATTATAAAACAAGACAGAATTTTTTTTTTCATATACAAAACATAGTACAGAGTACAGAAAAATATGCATTTTGTCTCTCTTCAATGGAATAAATGTCATTTAATTATCTCTTTTATCATCAAATCCCATTTTAACTATAATATAATATAATATAATATAATACCTTACAAATCCAAGAAATGAGTTACTTATTCGTTAAAAGTAAGAACATATTCAAAAGAACTGAGATAAATAATTAAAATTACATTAAATTTATAGTAGTGGACAGTTATGACAGAAAAAAGCAGTCACCATTTAAGTAGTTGCTGTCTTTTTCCTGTAAGTAGGATATATATTTGTCAGCATGATATACAGGGACATTTTATGTAGTACACACACCTGAAACTCAATAAGACTGGAGTGTTAAGTTCTATATAAAAGTTTGACCAAACACAAAACAGCAGTTCTAAAGCCCAGTACTGAACAACTATGAAAAAGTTTACATAAAACTACAAAAATCAAATCAAATCAAATAAAAAGTTATTATATAAATGTGAGTCACAGAAGTATTGCATTACATTAGATTCAATGATATGTGTATTTAAAGCGTAGTGGCCTAGTGGTTAGGTCCAGAAGATCCAGGGTTCAAATCCTGCCTGTGCCACAGTTGGGTCCCTGAGCAAGGGATTGTATTAATTGTATGTCGCTCTGGATAAGGGCGTCTGCTAAATGACGTAAATGTAAAGTTGCGAGCAGTCTAGGCTAGTCTGGCATGTAGTGTATACTTCAGCCAGTGGTAGAGACTCATCAGACATGTGTGAATATTGCTGCTAACATCTAACAGCAATATTCACACATATCTAATGAGTCTCTACCACTGGCTGAAGTATAAACTAAAAGTACAAACTAAGTTGAAGCACAGCTTATGTTCAGAAGGAGTGATAGAACAGGACAAAATCTCCCCAAACTGTGCTGCATTGCTGGGCTCTAAAGCTGGGTCTGTGTTTGAAACAGGATCCATAAGAGGTCATGAAGAGATAACGCTGCTGTTTGCTGATAGATGCAGGTAAAAGTTCAGGGTTTGCTGCCCACACATTGGAGTCTTTTCTATCTGTTCGTCAGTTTACTGATATTTACCGGAGATCTAACATGTTGGTCTTTATGTCACTAATATGTTTGCTCTTTCACAGTGGCATCACCTCTCCTGTGCTAACCAAGTGTCTGGATCCGGTAATATTGAGTGCAGCTGAGGAAGCGCTGGACCAGATCAATGCAGCAAGAACAGAGGGCTATGTTTTCTCTCTGAATAGAGTGTTTGATGTCAAGCAAGAGGTGAGTCAGCGATAATTATTCTCTCCCGGTACTCTGTGAAATGAAAAAAAAAAACAAACAAAAAAACTCATATCTAGGAACCAGGGAAAGCCCAGTGGATCATAACTGTCCATAACGTTAAGTCAAAATTGTAGTCGTGTAGTTTTTATGAACTCACTGACCATTTTCTTAAAAGGAGGGAGACGTGACTATTTTACTCCTAGACGTGCTGGAGACAAAGTGCCACGTGATCAGTAGAAGGAAATGGAAGTCATGCAGTGTGAAAGGAATTGCAGATGTTCCCGTAAGCACTTATAAATCCATTTCAGTGTTACTGATACCTGTACTTTATTACTAACCAAACATAAAGAATTGAAAAGCAGTAAAGAACAAAACTGCAAATCTTCTAGGTTTTTGGAACATGTGAGGCAGCTGTGTCAATTCAGAGCAACTTTACTTTGCACAACTTTAGCTGCACCATCCGGCAAGGTGAGTTGTGTCCCAATAACGGTTAAGTCGCACCAGTGACAACAGGCGTTTACTCGAGTTTAAAGAATGCATGGCTTTTGCAGTTCCAGCTGCAGCCGTAGTCACAGTCTGTCCAGACTGTCCAACAGCGGTGAGCCTGGATGATCCAGTCGTAGTAGAGACAGCTAAACTGGCTTTACAGAAGTTCAACAAGGAGTCAACCATGCCCAATTACTTTGCTCTCCTGAACGTTACGATGGCGAGTATGCAGGTATGGAGGTTTGACTATTAATTAGTAGTAGATTCATGATCCATTTTGTTGCTCCTTGCAATGATTTGTACTTTCCTCAGATTTGTAAACGTTTATCCCTTTCGCTGCATTTTCAATTTCGCCTCATGCATTTCTCATATGAATGTACCGTTTCCATTCATGTCTATGGGAAAATTCCTCACTCAGTCCTACATATTAAAAATCCCACCTACTTTCAACAATACTAGTGTAAGTTAGTGGAGAGGGTTCAACAACTTGCATTTGTTTTTCCTTTTTTAGAAATTCGAATGGAATTTTATTCACAGGACTACGCAGCCCTACTGATGATAATATTTCTTTGTAAAAATTGAATCGTGGCCATGACTTAATAAGGTGTGGGGACCAGATCCTAATGCATGGACTGAGTTAGAAAGATGTGGGAACAGAATAATTATTATTATTCATAGATTATTATTACTAATTATTTTGTTCCCAGGCTTTACTAAAGTGTTTCTACACATCACTATCTCATTCCCACACCTCATCAAATTGATTAATAAGGGATATAAATTTTGTGTTGAAGGTATGGCAGCAGCAAGGCTCCGTAATGAACAGGTTTTGAACTGAAAAGGCCACCACTAATGCCATTCAACATGTCTGTCTCAATGAGTGCATTCACATGCAAAAAGCACGCTCTGACCTAGAAATCAGAATAAGCAATATGAAAAAGAGAGCTGGGTTTTACCCCAGTAATCAGATTATTCTTAGTTTTATACCAGTTACCCGCTTTCAATCGGTTTTCTCAGTCTGGACCAGGTCCACCTATTGTAAAGGCTTTATTTGGACTCTTTTTTCATTGACTGTGGGGTTTTTTTTGTTCGTTGTGTAATCAGATGTGTCACTGTCAGGACTCTGAAACAGTATATACTTGAGAAAACTGAAAATTTGGTTGTTTAATATTACATTTTTTACATTACAATATTACATGTGACATATTTCTATGACATTATTGCCTGGCTGCAAAGTAGAAATCCTGGGTAGTTCATTATGAGATTGCTCAAAAGCATGTTGATCAGATTATTTATGAACATGCTTGATGTAAAAAGCTTTCTAAAGGACATGGAGCCTTATAAGACAGATTAATCTGTCCAATCTGTCTTTCTTCAGAATTTTATTCCGTCTTTAACTCTTTTTTTTTTGGCAGTCACGACGAGATGCCCTGTGGATATTCTGATTTTCATACCACTTATGTTTATCTGATGGTGTGTAGGAGAAACCATGTGAGGCTATGACTTCACAGAAAGAGCAGACATAGAGAAAGAAAAGAAGACGACCCAGCTGTGCGGGACTGAATATTCATATAATGCAGATGTGGATCCTGTTGGTGATACGTTATATGATCGTTCTTCCCAGTAGGAAGTAAGCCACTGCCAGGCTTATCTTGTGATCCCAAATCTGGAATCAAGAATTTTATGGTTGACCACAATAAAGACTACTGGAAGGTCAAGGAGAATGACCTGACTGAGGTCTTAAAGGTCACCAGAAGCAGACACTAGGGTAGTTTCTGACGAGTGTAATGGGACAATGGATTATAGATACCACATCTGAATATTTTTTAGAAGAAAATGAGAAAAGTAAATCCAGTATGTAGTGGTTAATGTTTGACATGTTAAGTGCAGGGCTCTTCATGATAGGAATGACTTTTGCCGTATTAAGAGCCAAAGGAACATGACCAAGTGTAAATTTTGACGGTGGAGGCAATGAAAGGAAGAAGGTCTTCTGCAGTATTTTGGAACATTGGCGATGGGATAGGATGGGATGCAGTGGACATGTGGTAGGATTGCTGCACGAGAAATGTTAATGAATGCCATCAGTGCAGGGAGAAAAGCATCTTGTTTATATTCTCATCAAAGAAGATGTCAAAGCCTGTTAGGGTGGATGATTGAATAGGAGGAAGTGGTGGTTGAAGAGTCTTTAAAAGATTATGTGAGAATTATGTATTTGTGCATTTCCTGGATTTAAAAACCCTTCATTACCTCAGTCAAACGTTCTGGTGATATCTTTCAACAGTGGGTTATTGGTCCAGCTTACTTTGTAGACTTCATCATACAGGAGACAGTTTGTGCCAAAACCTTGACTGAAGTTGATTTGATTGAGTGCCAGCCAAAGAATGGAACATATGTAAGTAACATGATTATATATATTATATATACACTGCTCACAAAAAAATGGGGGATGAAAATTAAAGTGATTAAAAGAAATACATTCCTTGTATATATTCCCATGACAAAGCTATTAGTCTTGTGACTTTGATTGAAACTGAGAAATACCTCCATGAGAATGAACAACTATGATTAAATTTGCCATGATCTGGACACGTTTCTGTAGGTATGCGACATCAATGTTCAGCCACTCTTACATCAAATAATTGTGCAGTTTGGCCAGATGTGAATGAACAAAATTCAGATCTGTGTATTTAAACCCCCAGAGCTTCACAGAATCTCATCCAGTTTGAATCGACACGATACCCAATTCCATTTGCATACAGGCAGAAACATGAGAACCAGTCATGACCGGTCAATTTTGCCCACTGTAACCAAGCAACATCATAAGCATAAGTGAGCAAAAGCCTCGTGCATGCTCCATGTGTTCATGGTATGCCATTCGCTGTAGGGTTTTTGTTCCAAAGTCGGTTGTGAAGGACCTGCATTGACTTGTTGAAGCAATTCTTGCCTGGAAGTGAAGCGATTTTCATTTACAAGCTGTCAGTTCCATTTTTCAGCCACAATTCAGTCAAGAATTTTGTGCAGACTGGGATTTTAGTTACTGCTGGTAGACCTGTATGACAGTAGGCACATATACACCTGCAAAGTCAGCTACCTTCTACACATTATGGCCTTTTGGCATATCCAAATGCAATTACTCATTTTAGCCAATAATTAACTTCAGCTTTGCAATCCATTTTCCACACATCGAATGAGACATTCACTGCACTGTACCACCTCTTCACAATCTATGAATCCGGTCACACAGCCCACAGATATTTATAGCTCAATCCTTGTGCAACACCAGCTGCAGGAGTTTCTACCAGCTTAAACACATTTTATTTTAAAGTATCCCCTAAGTTTTCTGAGAAGTACACACACACACACACTCACACACATTATCTGTACACATATTTTCAGTGTGTTTGGCCAAACCTGTACATTGCTCTTTAAGATTACAGGTTTGTGTTCTGGATCACATATTACTGAAGACGATGAAATAACAGATACATGGATTAGTGAACGACAAACCTTTGAGGAGAATAAAAAAAATATTATCACCAAGGTCAGCTGTTCAGTTTACCAACAGACAGTAGGTGTCATTTTGATGTAATTAATAAAAAATAAAGATTACGTTTTTAGGGAGAGTTTTGCTCTAATTGTGTGTCACTATCTTGCAGGGCACAACACACCAACCTCCATTAGCCCAAACTCTATCTGGATCAGTGCTGGTTCTTCCCCCTCCACCCATCCCTTTACCCAAAAGAATGCCAGCTACTGCTGAAAACTGTCCTGGAGAAAGGACCGACAAACTTGGGCTGAAGTCAATAAATCTCTGAATATCCTGTCAGTTAAACATTTTGTTCTAGTGGCCATTAAACACTATGATTACTTTTGTATGCCAGATTTTTAATTGTTTCTTGATTGTAAGAAACAATTGAAAGAAGAGTGGGAAGTAATGAGGCAATAATAGCATATTTATGAGTCCAAAATAACTGTGCTATGGTTATTTTCTCAATTAAAAATGGCATGATGATTAAATCACGCTTTAAATGATTAGCTTTTTATAATTGGCCTTTCTGGACAAATGTCTAGAAATGTTAAGTCACTATGTTAATTTCATTAATAATTCAACAGTAAATTTGTTTTTCATATCTTTTGGAAGCTTTACAGTGCACAAGGGCCAGGTCCAGTGTAATATTTGGTTGGGTAAGTATTTTTGTAGTCAACGCCTCCTGAACAGTAGATTGGAAGACAGCGTGATATCTTTGTGAACATGCAGACATACAGACTTGACCAAAATGGACGTTGACTGGACGTTACCATAGTGAGCCATTCTTTGTATGGTACTGCTATTTAAAATATAATGGGTCTTTTCACAAGATATCTGTGTGCAAACAGTACAGAGCACATGACTGATAAGGTAGTTACACACACACACACACACACAGAGACTCCTGTATATGCTTGTGGATCAGCAGGATTAATCGGTTGTTGATCTGACCAGCTGCTTGAACTCCGGGTCGTTAATCGGTGCATTTCAGGCCACATTTTTCATAGCGTGGCCATTTTATATATGTATTGCATATCTAAAAACAATATTAGAAAATGGGAACTATATCTATGGTATTTAAGAAATGCCCTTATCAAAAGTGAGTTATAGCTGATACAGTCTATCAACATTTATCTGATGAGTCTATTTAACCAACTATGGGTTAGGGGCATGATCACTAAGATTACTAAGAACACTAGAACTGACCAAAAAGGAATGGCCTAACCCTAAAACCTTAAGAACTCTAGTAACAGACATACATGAGTTTGGTAACAATCTCTATGTTTAGAGGTAAATCGAAATCTTTGATGTGGAGCCTCAAGTCTGTGAAAGCTGTCCAACTAACTTAAAATTGTTTATCATGGCACTTATCCTGAAACACTAATCTAAAGCCTACTTTGTGGTTGAAGCAGACATCAGAAAAGGGGAATGGAGCCAGTCTGTTTTAGACACAAATGTTAAATGGTGTAATGTTTTAGAAAATGAATGTGAAAAAAATGACGTTAGAAATTGTAGGCTTGCAACCATTAAGGCAGCACTGGAAAATGTGGCTAGGGAACAAAGCAGTTATTTCTCCTTGGCTGCTGTTGTCTATTTGCTGGTCTTCCATAAAGGACATTTTGTGCGTTGCTGTAAGGTATTCTCGTTGACTAAAAATAACTCGGATAAAAATATTGCTGCCAAACTCAGCCTGCAGATATGTCAGAGTCAGATATGTCTATGATTACAGGTGTGACCTGATTAGATACTAAGACACGCAAAAAGACAGCATAAAACTGCCTGGAAAAAGGCTCTCAGAGGCTACTCTTGGGCGGGATACCTCTTGATAAGTGATCATTGATTCTACAAGGAACTTAAAGATTTTTCCCAGTTGACAGACTTTGAGATGGGCTGCATCAGTGGATGGAGAGAAGCAGTAAGGTCATTTTGATGAATTGGTCGCCATCTAGGCCATACTGACCTAGCTGTTCGGAAGTGTTGGGAGCAGTAGGTCCATGAGGGCGCACACACGGCAAACAGGCCAGACGGCCCACGCAGAACACCAGCAGAAAGGATCATTTTATGCACTAAAAAGCAAGAGCAACTCTTATAATTTTGTTGCCCACTGTCCAGACCCTGCCTCTGCTTAGACTATTTCTAGGAAATTAGCAGAAGGAAATTTGTTGTCACGGTGCCCATTACGTGTCCTGTCATTGACAGCCAGCCACTGTCACCTTCATTTGCAATGGTGTCATGAACGAGTAAACTGAACTGCTACAGTCTGTGTTTAGGCCCTCATAGTGAATGTTTAAATCACACTGCGGGTGGGATGGATGAGGACCTACAGGCCCAGCTAGAACATCTGTGCCACAGGATACCAAGCAGAACCTATTTGCCTCCAGTGGACAAACCGTATCTTAACTTTTATTATGCAAATAATAAATATGCAAATATTAAGTCTCGAAGCAGCCTCTCAGAGTGTTTTCCAGGGTACCGTGTTCCTCCATAAACTCCTTCTTGGTAAGATATTGTTTTGTCAATGAGTGTAAAATCTAAAATATGTTGAAGTAACAGTAATACTGCTAATATACTTTCATATACATTTTTTGTCTAAAACTAATTTTAATAAGCATATTTAAGAACATGTTTGCCCATGTACTTTGCAGAAAACTCCCAGCTGCAATTTTGCAATTTCTTCCCATTACTCCTGTTGTTACATTCCTGGCTGGTTCACTAAGTGTGTCAGATTTCAATTCCCACAGTTCCATGCAAGTCTTGTAGCAGCCATCTAATGCTCTCTGTCTGTTTCGCTACGTATTTGCCTTGCCCTTTTGGGTACACTGCTCATTGTGGTGTTTCTGGTTTAGACCATTTCTGTTAAAATACATAAATGTAAATATAACAGTGTTTTTAATGAAGGTTTGAAAGAATGTTTGGAGGATTTACATTCACAGCTTTTAGTAGACGATCTTATTCAGAGCAAATTACAATTCAAGAGGCAGTGGTGGGATTTGAACCCTCAACCTTTTGGTTCAACGTCCTAGAAAGGATTTGGACTATTTGAACCATGTCTTAGAATTTTCCTGGTAGTTAGAATATCATCACTACAGCTTAAATACACAAAATCACAGCTTTTTAAGAGAGTAGAAAAGACACCGCTTAGAAGATGTTTACACATCGAGTTCCAACCTGCAACTGACAGGGACGTGCTACTTTAAAGTGGACACAGAGACACCTAGAATGTAGGACTCTCAGATGATTAAGACATTTTAAATCATTTTTGTTTTTATCATTTTTATAAAGATTAAATTGCATTTCTCTACTATTCCCAACCTTTGGTTTTTTGGGGTGGTAGTTAGGCTTAACGTTTGGGGTCTGTGTGAGACAATCTGGTGCAAAGTGCTGAATGTGTTTAGTGAATGGGGATGTGTTTTATAGATTTACAGAAATGGGAGATTCAGATTTGCAAGTTGTTTCTAACCTTATGAACGGTGTTTAAAGTTTTGCCAACTGTGTGACTGATTCAAATAAGTTTTTTGACAGTTGACATTAGTACTTTAGAAAAACTGTTACATGGTAGCGCTGTGCTCGGGTCAGGTCACAGCGCTAATCTGTTTAGTTGATGTTTACTGTACCGAGTAATACTCCCAACCAATCAGGTTACAGAGTTGCTTTGATTGCTAGATTAGGTAACCAACTAATGTAGTGCATTACACATAGGTCCCGCCTCTAGGCGTATTATTATCGAGGAAGTGAACACTGAGATGATGTTTGGTTTGTACTTTATTAGTGACGGTTATTATTTATTTGACCTTATCCCGTTTTAATTTTGAGGTAGTAAAACCAAGAAACGGAAACCGACAAGGCTTTGAAATACTCTTTATTTGCCTGGTCTATTCGTCACGAGACGTAAGGCATGTGATATTGATCAGGCTACTGGGGCTTTGGGTTGCAGCCTCAGTCATCAGACACAGCTTCATCTCTAACAAGCGGAAGAATCATCCATGCTGCTCAAATGGTGCATGTCTATAACTGTCACCCGTTTTGCTCCCAACGGATCGTGCCGGCGGAACAGGAGCCAGGCTTGGTGTGCTGCGGCGGGGGCGCGCTCTTTCTCCTGTGCTCCGGAGGCTGGAAGATCGAGGCTTATGATCTGCAGCAGGAAACATGTCCACTGATCTGCCGATTCTCAACCATGGGCATGGTGCAAAACATTATCTACAGCCCGGTCGGTGAGTCCAGCAACTTTCTCCAATAATAAGAGAGTAGAACAACGTCTGGATAGTAAACTAAAAGCCGTATGCGAATCTCTTGCAGAAAGTGAAAGTGATGCAAAAATAACAAACATCATTGAAGGTTATTTTTTCAAAGATAACCCTTAAGTAAGACTTCAAATGAGAACGTGGACGTGATATAGAAAGGCAGTTAAGACAAAAATGGTAAGAAAATACCAACAAAAAAGAGGAAGATTGACAGGAAGAAGGAGAAGGGAGGGGAGAGGGCGAGACAGATAGAAACAGAGCAGGAGAGAGAAAGAGAGAGATAGAGAGACAGACAGACAGACAGAGAGTGAGAGAGAGACAGACAGAGAGATAAACACAGAGAGAGTGAGGGAGAGGGAGAAAGAGAGAGAGAGAGAGAGAGAGAGAGAGAGAGAGAGAGAGAGAGAGAGAGAAAGAGAGAGAGAGACAGACAGACAGAGATGATGGGAGAGAGGGATAACCCACCATGAGAGAAATTCATGACACTTGACCTAGCAAGCATCAGGTTGACTGCCGATGCATTTGACTACGGTATAAGTCACACATGAAAAGACCAAGTGTAAACAGGGTCAAAGACAGAGCTAATAAAAAACAAGCAAGAAATGATTTAGGATGAAATCCCAGTAAATGCAGAAATAAATGGACGAACTGGATAGAAGGGACAGAGGGCACAGAAAAACAAATCAAGAGAGAAACGAAATAAGAAAGAGATTAGACCAAGAGAAAGACTGAAAGAGGCCAAATGGATTAAAAAGAAGTTATTTAACACATAACTAAAAATAAAGGAAAAATACAGTGGGCGTGAATACAAATAATTAGTGATTAAATAATAATAATAATAATAATAATAATAATAATAATAATAATAATAATAACAACATTAATAATAAATAAATACATAAATAAATAAATATAGATAATGATTAATGAGGGTAAAATACAAAGAGCTGAAAGAGAAAAATGACAAAACAAGAGGAATGACCAAAAAGAAACACCCAAAAATGACATTCAAAAGACATGTTGTTTATATTATTCAGGGGCACACATGATCTGCTTGCCAGCCTTCAAGATCAAGAGGGTTTGGAATAGGAGAAGGTTGAAGTCTTTGGAACTCAGCCATTGACAAGAGAGATGGTACCGGTGATTAGTAATTTACTAAGATGCAGCTGATGTGGAGTCGGTCACCAGACATGCAGAAAGAACCTGATGCAGAAAGAACTCATGCATGCCTTTAAGCAAGGGAATACCTTGCATCTAACCAACAGACAAACCTTACCTTGCCAGATGCGGGTGGTAGAAAGTGGATATCCCAGGATTCCCATGGATTGACATCCAGTACCATCTTTGGATATCTTTACATATTGTAATATGTATTTTGCAATATTTCTCAAAAGTTATCAACATTTTCTCCATTTTGTACCCTCTTTAGGGGACTACCTTGTGACCATCGAAGAAAAGAACAGTGCCACTTACCTGAGGGCCTACACCAACTGGCGCTATCAGGAGGCTGAAAAGAAGCGTGTGGGCGTTCGCCTGCTTGGACACCTGATGCGAGGCCAGTCACTCCAGGGTGCTCCCAAGGAGCAGATGGAGATAATAGAGATGCCATTGTCAGGGGCACCACTCTGTGCTGCCTGCTGCCCATTAACAGGCTCCCTGCTGGTGGCCTGCACCAAGGGCCTGGTACTGTTCACCCTGAAGCATCAGTCACTCAGTGATCAGCGAGACGCCCTCGATTTTGAGAGGCTCCTTGTTCTGGACGTGCCTGGCTGGTCCCCATCGACGGTGGCACTTTGCGGCGAGTATGTGGCCCTACAGACAGAGTTAGAGGTGCTTGTGGTGAAGCTGGAAAATCTGGAAAAAGGTGTTTTCCCTGCACAAGATCACAAGAATCAGCAAACTGACTTCATGGCTACAGGAGGTTTTAAAGAAAACGGTATAGATATTTATTCATTTTTTATTTCCTTATTCAGAGTTGGATGGCACAGTGACTTAGTGGGTAGAACTGTTGCCTAACAGCAGTTAGTGGGTTCAGAAATTCAAGGGTTCAATGCCCAGGTCGAGCAGCCTGGGTCCTTTCTGCATGGGTTTACTTTGGGTACTCCGGTTTCTTTCCACAGTTTAAAGAAGTGCATGTTAGGTTAATCTGTGTCTCTAAAGGGCTCCTAGTGTGTAAGTGGATGTGCTGTACAATGGATTGGCCCTCTCTCTTGGGTTATACCTAAAAATCATGTCTTTGGACTGTGGAAGGAAACTGAACTACCCAGAGTTACCCATGTGGACAGGGGGAGGTCATGCAGACCCAACATAGAAAGGACCTAATTGAGCCCAGGACCTTTTCGCCATGAGGACACAGTGCTATCCACTGCCCATTAGAATGCCTTTTGCAAAGCTTTAATATGTATTATATGTAATAATGACACTTCAGTTCCTATTAGTTAAAATTATTAGTTATAATTCTTCTTAAATTTGAACAACTTTAGCAATAATCTTTAGTCAGTCACTTGATTTTAATAGTATTAGAAATGATTTTAGACTTGCTTATATTTACTTTATTGTTTCTTTACTGTTCATTATGATGAGTTTAGCAAGTCATCTACCTAGATTTAGTGAATTTCTTTTTGTTGCAACACACACTGGTAAAAAACCCTTTCCCTTATTTCTAACAACTCTATAGATTTAATGGATTTTTATTAGTTGTGACTTTAGTTATTACTTGGTTCATCATATTGTCCATTACAGTGGCTGTAGCCAGTCAGTAACTTACAACTGTTTGCAAAAATTAAGGGATATTTCACCATTTACAGTAATATAATATAGTTATATTGGCTTGTGATTCATAATAATGACTTTTTCCAGTCACTTGGTTTTGACTTTTCATATGCATGACTTTAGCCTGGCAAATACTAATAATAGTGAATAATAATGAATTCATTTTTACAAGTTTTAATAGTCTAAAAAATATTACAATAAGGACCTTACATAGTCACTTACAGTAGTTGTGCTCCTAATAACGGCCCAAAGCCAGAATAAATGGAGAGGGTTGCATGCGTTAGGGTATCTAACACCTATCTCAAACCAAATATTCCATCCTCTTCTGTGGTGACCCCTAATAGGTGCAGATGAAAAAGGTTTACTATTCGTTATATTGAATTAAACTAATCATTTTTCTTAGTAATACTAACATTAAATTAAAAATACATATTCAACAAACACTAAGGTTTCTTGAATTTGAGCGGCTTGGTGGCTCCCACCGCGGCTCACTTTAGAGAGCAAGAAGACCCTGGTTTCAAACCCAGGTTGGAGTCCTCCCTGTGTCTGTACGACTTTACTCCGGTTTCTTTCAACATTTCAGTTAATGATTACGCCAAATTGCCATTGACTTGAATGTATGTATGTCACTTGTCTTGAGATAGCTTTGTGTGTAGATAAATTTGTTTGTGTCACTGGAATGGTCACTGGGACTAGGGTAGACTAGAGGTTAAGGTATCGGACCATGAACCGGAAGAGCCAGGGTGCCACTGATAAGTCCCTGAGTGAGACCCTTAACCCACAATTGATTGTATCAGTTGTAACTCTGTCACTCTAGGGCAAGTTCTAAATGTACAGCACTGCAATACATTATAATTCTAAAGGTTGCAGGGTTAAAAAATGTACAAAATAAGTTAATTAAAAAAACTGGCATTAAATGAAGAAATAGTATTTTACGACTGCGTTTAATTTCCACTTGGTCTTGGTTACATCTCAATCTGTCCTTATCCAGATGTAAAAAAAGAACCACAAAGTACAGATGAACCCGATGACTTCTATATGTTCCCAAAGCATCTGGAGATGCTGGGAGATGATGCAAAGGACTGTGGAATTTCTGTGTCTTTAGAGTGGGCTGGAATGGAAACTGAAGGAAGTAACAACATGGGAGTGACCTATGTCTTATATAGGTACGATAAACATGCATGAGGTTTTGTTGTTAATAATGAATGCATTACGTGCCACCATTAGAGTCATTTAGTCTTGTTTTTTTTTTTTTTTTAATGTAGGAGGTTCGCCCCAGATTTGTTCCAGGGTTGCAGTGTAGAGGAGACGCGCTTGCACTCCTTGCAGCTCCACCCCATGTTCTCTGGTAAGCATTCAGGAAGAAATGCTTCTTCCACGTTACTGTCAATAAACAAGTTTTTTCACATGCATCTCTATATTTTATTTACTTCTCCAGGCAATCAGGATGTAAGCACTGATAAGGAAAACTGTGAACCCACGTGTGTCTTCTGTCTCTTCTCTTTGCCAAATGCTGGCTATGTGTATAGCTTGAAGAACTCTGTGGAGCTTATCTCCACTTACCAATATCCAGAAAAAGCACACCAGGCTGTTCTCTCCAACCAGTTTCTCTATGTCATCACCAGGTAAGACAAGATTTCTTATCATAGACTTGCTACAGTGGAGTCGCCCGGTTTATGCAGTGGCAGAGGTTTGGTTTAACCCTGCAGCGTACTCTCATTCGGGGTAAAAGCTATAACCGCTTAATTCCATAGATTACAGAATCAAACCAGATTAAGTGGGAAAAAAACATTTGTCTTTCATATACATTTACATTTACAGTATTTAGCAGACACCCTTATCCAGAGCGAATTACAAAAGTGCTTTAAGACAACAGTAAAATAATCATTTCCTAATAATCAAGAATACACTTTTGAAACTGTTATGGCCGGGATGGGGGTGGTGGGTAGTTGTGGTAAATGCGAGATAAATGGGTCTTCAAACGGTGAAAATAGCCAGCGACTCAGCTGTTTATCAGACATTCTTATCCAGGGTGACTTACTTACTGATATACTCTTACAATCAAAGCAATTGTGGGTTAAGGGTCTTGCTCAAGGACCCAACAGTGCCAGTTTGGCAGAGGTCAGCCATCTGGTCCAGAGTCCAGTACTTTAACTGCTAGACTACCACAGTTCCACATTAATTACAAACCTGAGCACTAAATCCCAACTCAAATTAACCGCTAAACACAAATAAGGCAAATGAACAAACATAAATAGCAAATAATACCATGAAGGAAGGACTAGTGTTAACTCGATCGAGCTGTGACATTTCCAACTTGACAATGTGCTCAGATAACACAACCATCATCACTCGTCAGATAAAAAGAGAAATCAGAGCAATGTTAGCGTAATCGCTTAACCTGATGTATGGGCTGGGCCAAGTGAGCTCACACGAAATGGGGAGGACATCCAAACTCCACACAGACCAGGACTGATCTGTGGCTGAAGAAGCTATGAAGTTTCTGGTGATATACATTTCTACAGCTGCTTTTACTTTTAATCAAAGTAGTATAGTATAGTATAGTATATATTTCCCCCCACAGCTGAAGGCACAGTCGTTTAATGATAGACATCATGGATTTTGTTTAGGAACGCTCTTCAGTGTTTCTCTGTGAGGTGTAGTGCAGTGCTGGCTCGAGTCATGGACCCTTACATCGACACTACCATGAAGGTATGAAATATGGTCACCATGCACATCCCATTACCCCCCCCCCCAATCCCCCCAAATAAATATAGCAATGCTTCTAAAGAGAAAACTGTGGCTCCATACCCATGTTACTCATCTTTGGGGTTACCCTTGGTTTTATGTTCTATTTAGTAAGCCAGTATTTATTAACAGTAGCATCAACATTCTTCTGTAAATTGTATTCCAGGCCTGTCCTCCGATCACTCTGGAAGTGTGTGCCTTGCGGATTCAGCTCTTCATTGGGCTCAAGTCTCTGTGTCACGACGGGAATCACATTGTTCTGCTCACGGCGGCCGATGTGGAGAACAAAGGCGAGAATGAGCGAACAGCTAGAAGATCAGTGTATGTACATGCATATAAAAGCTTCACTAACACTTCAGTGGTGTATGTGTGATTAATTAGAACTTGCCAACGTATCTGTTACTTGCCATGTGATTTGTAGCCTGATTTTTCGAACACTTCCTGGCAGTAGTTGAATTTTTTTGTATACACACTTATAGTTATCAGCTGCAACTTAATCAACCAATGATTAAGGATCCTGATTGATCTCTAGATGATGAAAAATGCACCATTCCAACTCTGTGGAAAATGCTTTTGTATGGCCAGCAGAGTTGGACATGGTAGCAGAAAACATTACTTAAATAAACTTTAATATTTACTTAAATAACTGAAAGCCCGTCAACATTTTAAATAATGCTGCGGTAAGAGCAATGCATTTACAGGAATACATAAAAATGTGTTACATTCTGTCTGTGCTGAGGGACTTCACTCTGTACTTGGAGTGAAAGATAAATTGTTACATAAACTTAAGTGACAGTGGCATCAGCTTGATAGGTGAACACCTCGAGCTTCACAAGAAGTTAAGCACAGGAAAAACAATCTGTCACATTAGAAACCCGTTATGCTAGCTAACTGACTGCTGTAATGTTAATAAAAATTATATGTTAGTTTATTATATTTATTTTGAGCTTATCAATATAAATATTTGTTATACTAGAAGCTATTCCAGAAGATGTTCCAGAATAATCCCAATAAGTAATTCATTCATTCATTCATTCATTCATTCACACAGGGTTAAGGGCCAGCCGGTGCCCACCCGGCAACTCTGAGCGCAAGGGCAGAGACAACCGTAGGTGGTGCGCCAATTCATCTTAGGGCACCCCCCCCCCCACCCTCAATAAGTAATCTTTAAGGAAATTGTATTGCTTACAAAAATTAGAGGATACTTCAAAATGAAATATTCCATAATGAAATATTCCCTCATTTGTGTGAGCAGTTTAATATAACTATTGGAAAACAAATAGATGCCGTCTTGTAAGATTGAGTAATTGCCATGTCGTATCTCCTAACTCGATGCAATATAACTATATCTTAATTTATTATTCTAAATTAGCACAAAATAAACATTTGTTTGAATTCATTTGGCCCAAGCCTAGTATTAACACAGCAGTTACAATAATATACAATAAAAATGAGTGTGGATTAACAAATAAAACAAAATCTGCTACCTTCTAAAGCAAAGAAAACAGCAGGAACTTATAGTAATATTATCATCACCATTAATGCTTTGTAATTTTTCATCACCTGTCTGCAGAGCATATCTTTAGTTTTACCTTAAGATTTTCTGCATCATTCTTGATAAACTGTTTTGCTGATCGGAGCTGGTATAAATATGTAAATGTTCTAACGTGCTACATGTATGATGCTCTGTATTATAGCGAATCAAAAGAGCAGAAAGCACTGACAGGGATTTTCCTAGCGGTAGGTATAGATCCGACCACCAGCCCGGCTCTGGAGAGCTTCCTGTCCAGGTCCTTCCTGTAAGTTAGGCATGTGTGTTCCCTCTAACCACATCCTTAAAAGCTCACACTAATATGATGCTAACCTACCCCTTGTATGAACCCAAATAATCTAACACCCCACTTCCCTGCATTACTTTATTTGGGTTTCTGAGTATTTATTCTCTCTGGAGTCTTTTTTGGGAGAAATGCATTCTGCTTGGGCACAGAAGTATTACAGTCAGACAGCTGACATTAAAATAGTGAGAGAGTGCAGACAAATGTACTTTCACCTCCCTGTTCAAACTGGGGCAGCAAGGTAAACAGGCTCCACCAACCCGACCAAGTCAATGCAGTTTATTCACAAACAGAAGTAGCACGGGTCCATGTCCCATACACAACAGTAAGACAAACACAGAATGTCAATCAACAAACGTGAATTCAACATTAAAAACAGATATCTCGATATTTTCAGGGATTTTACTGATGATGATAATTAGTAGTTATTATAGCAGTGTATATCTTAGATCTATAGTATTCCGAATCTGTTTGAACCCATCACTGCACCTGAATTGGCACAGTGTTTTTCAGTGTCGATTTGATGTCTTTGGTGACAGCATTTGTTATGCATTGCTGCCTGTCGATTTTCCTGTCACAGGGCACAGGGTTTGTGGAGTGGGCTTTTGTGCTGGTACCTTGGCTGGTGTTTGCCATGTTTGTCATATGAAGTCATGTGTCAGGTTTGTCTCAGAAACTTTTCACAAACTTCAAACTCTGCACACTGGTTCATTCGCAAATGGTGAAATAAATGCGTTGTCTGGCTGTCATTAATGGCAACCGAAATTGCAAATTGCCATCTTTTTGAGCAACATCCATCTTTTCAAAGCCAGAACAACTCCAACAACGTAGACTGCGAGGCTGGTGGTGTTAGTTTGCAGTTTGTTCACTCAATTTTAACTTTAGCTGTTAAGTGGAATGCTAGCTTGGTTTGTGGCACTAGTATGCTGTATGTAATAGTCTGTCCTCACAATTTCAGTCAGTTTGCACTTTGTTAAAACAGCAATTAAGATGTTATTTTAGAAAATACATATTGCACTCCCCTAATTAACATTACACTATATTGCACTGACCCCTTTGTGATACTTTATCTGTCACACACAGCTTTTTTCTGCAGATTTGGTGACTATAGTTATAGCAACAACAGAGACGAAACATAACTACAATGTGAATGTATAAATGGCTTTGTATACACAGTATCATTTTATACACGAATAATGAATAAATACAATACAATAAAATGTATTCTTCATTAAACTAGTATTTTGGGCATGATCCACATTTTATTGACGAGTAAGTTCACAGACAGATGACCTTACATGTTCATTTATAATTTTTTAATTAGCTAATAATTCAGAATTCATCCATTATTACAAGCCATTAACCCAGATGCAGCAAAACAGGCCCAAATCAGGATAATACCTTGTTTCACAGCTGGGAGAAGGTTCTTATTCTGCAATCCGCTGTTTTTTCTTTCTCCAGTCCAGCGTTTAACCAAGCATCTCTCGTTGGAGAGCGGTGGCTTTTTGCAACCCTGTTATGCAAGTTATTTATGTTATGTTATTGTTTTCCTTTTGTCTTTTAGGTGGTGTGCTCTTTGTTGATGTTTTCATGACTGTTAACAGTAGCCAACATGAGACAGACCTTAGGTTGTGCAGCTTTTTGGTGTTGCTCCTGAATCTGCTATTGAACTAAACCAAATGTTCTTTACAAAGATCCAATAATGGGTAAACTGCAAGATCAGTGCAGATTTACCAGCTGTAAATCTGTAGTGTAGTGGACATGTGGTATCTGATTGGTCTTTACTTTCTTACCAGGTCCAGAAAGACCTCCATTTTGAAGCAGAAGGAACCCAGTGGGACAGGCCATGGCTGGAATCTGTATGTGATAAGCATCGTATCCACACTACAGCTCTACACAGAAATGGTATGACCAATGGTCTGATTGTCTTAAAGTTCATTTAAGCCATAACCTTTGCTTTGGATCAAGACAAAAAAAGGCAAAACTGTAGACAACATAATGGGGGGCAAACTAACAACAAACAGCATGAGATAAAGTACACTAGTATTCAAAAGTAGATTCACTAATAAATTTGTTGTAGAAGCCGTATTTTTATTTTGAAATGTTATTTTTTTTTTCTTCCTTGGGCAAGCAATAGGCAGTAAGATACCTCCCGCAGTTGCCTTGCATGCGGCATCAGCCTGCTGAGTAGCTGCGCCCTTCAGTGGACTAACACATTTTTGTTTGTTTTTCACAATGAATGTATTATTCAGTAAATTGTAAAAGCAATATTCATACACAATATTTGGTACTCAATAAGCGTTTTGCCCAGCTGAAGGTTAATGTAAGTATTTTAAGCATGCTTAAGGTAAGGTAGGCTGTGACATATATGGTATTTGTTAAACTTGGTGTGATAACTTTATGAACAGTGTATTGGAACGATACCCGAAATGGGGATAAATTGGGGGTAAATTGCAATAGGGTCCCTCTGTGCTCTCAGACAATAAAATGAAACAAAGCAAAACATCCTTTCATATCCTTGCTTAGCCTGATCATGGGGGACCGTCTGGAGCCTAACCCAGAATTCAGTGGCACCAGTCTGTTCCATAACCACACCACCCAAATTTCACCTTGCATATCTTGCTCAGGATTTGAACTCAGGATCCCAGGAACAACTATTTTTAGCAGCCAGCTCTTAAAAGCGTTCCTTGAACCATTTAAAATAGGACCCTATTTAATTGCAGGGCACATGCACCGACGTTCATACTCTGACACTTTTGAGTTAGTCGACTTAACACATGACAGAAAACCTATGCAGACATGGAGGAGCATGTGAACTCCACAGAGTCTGCGGCCTAGGCAAGACACAAACTCAGGTCTCTGGAGCTGTGAGGCAACACCGCTAACCACTGCACTTCCCTTTGCATTAATTCTTGTATTAATATTTTATACCATATCACGTACAGCCTAGTGAGACTATGGTTAAACTTGGGAGTGATCTCTCACATTTTCTGTGGCCAGGTGGAGTACAGTCTGCGGTATGAGCAAACCAACCCACTGTCTCAGAACTGTTTACACCTGCTGAGCGAAGCTCATCTGCTGCTCAGATCTCGTCTGCTCTGCTTAGAGGAGGGAGAGTCTGCAACCAGAGCGGGGTTGCAGCAAGCCTTCCAGGAGAGCTGTGCCAAGCTAGGAGACTGCTTCAGCAGGTGAGACAGAAAAATGAAATATTTATGTAAACTTTTGTATAACCGAAACTGAAGGCTGTGAATATTTACACATGCAGTGTCAATATAGAAGTTCTGTTTATTTTCCCAAAGTCCCGAGCATAGTTAACTCATACACTGTGATCAGTTTGATTTTTTGTGTTATATTTGTTAGGGTTCCTACCATTTCCCCGGAAAGCTGCCTCGCCGATTGTCCTTTCTGAGCGATCGGTGAGGCGGTTTATGTCCAGAGATTTAGAGCTGCCTCGCTGATTGTCTTTACAGAGCGATCGGTGAGGCGGTTTATATTTAGCGCTTAATTTATGACCTGATGGTGAACACCTGCTTTTTCCCCTATTTAAGGGGGAGTTTTAGCGTTGTTCGCTGCCAGGTCATTGAACTCGCTGTGCACCCAACCACCGTTGCGCAAACGCCTCGATACCTGGCTTGTTAGTTCCATCTTTATGTACAGTTGGTAACATCTGGGGTCGTTTAGAGCTGAAGGTTGTGTACGAGGGAAACCTCGGAGGTATTTAACCTTCTTAGGGAAAGATCCAGGTTTCCCTGTTCCGTTCCAGCCCAGCTCTCATCGAGCTGCACATTGCACCCTTTGGGATGCAACTTAGCGACGCGGCCTTTTCACCTTTTTAGTTTTCATGTGTTGAGAGCCTTGCGCTCATTTTTTTCCCCATTTTTGTTTTGTTATATATTATTTCCCCATTATTATTATACGCTGTGGGATTCCTCGGTCCCACATACTTGGGTCCTAACACGTACCGTAAGAATATTGCTCAATTTTTTTTCACATTTGATGTAAAGGCGCTTGAAAGAACTGTGAGGGGACCAATAATTCTGGAGTTCACTGTAGCCTAGAAGTCAAGTCAAATATATTTATATAGCGCTTTTTACAGTGGAGCATTGTCTCAAAGCAGCTTTATAATATCATATTATCATAAAATGCCAGTCCCAAATTGAGCAAGTCTAGGGTGACAGAGTAAAGGAAAAACACCCTGAATGTAGGAGGAAGAAATCTTGAGAGGACCAAGAATCAAAAAGGGACCTATCCTCCTTGGGTGGCCTAGATGTTAATTGAAATAATTAAGTTGCAATAATAGTAAAAAAGAGAAAATGCAGTTACTTATTAGTTAGGAGCACAGAGTCTATTATTGATCACCGATGCCAGGTGCAGCATAGCTAGAAGGGGAAGAACCAGAAGTTAACATAGCCAAGAGGTAAGAGCCAACCCAAGCCATGCATCCCAGCCTTAATCTAACAAAAAGCCTTCATAAATAACAATGTTTTTAGCCTAGACTTAACAATTTGGAGATTGTCTGAATCTCGAATATGGGGGGTTTATTCCTTAGCTGGGGGGCCATGTATGAGAAAGTGTGTGACTTCTAGGAACTGAAACAAGTCCTGCACCTTGTGAACTTTGCTTGTCACAAAAATTTCAAAAACGCAATTCAATATCTTATCGGCATTAGGGATGCTAGATGGAAGCACTCCACTCTATTTTAGTGGTGTCTCCATCCTTTATATTTAGAGTAGCATTAAATGACTATGTGACTGGTGTAATTTAAAGTGACTGTCCAGTGAATGCCCTGTAATGTGGTCACTAAACAGTTCATACCTGTAGTGAGTACCTAACAACAGTGGTGGGAGGAGGAAAAAACTACAAACCGATATCTGGGTATTGGGCACCAGACGTTCATCGTTACACAAGGGCAATGAAGGGCCTTATCATTTATATAAGCCTATAAGTGTATAAGTCTATAAGAAAGGTTTAATGTTGGTTACAGGAAATATTTGTCAGAGTTCATAGAGAACATTTAGGAGTGCTCATGATAACCCCTGTCCACCATGAATAGCACCTACTATGGTTATTCAAGTACAATAGCCATGTTGCACAGAACTGAATCATGGTCCAGTTGGATATCTTCTGTATTCTATACGGTTTCCTGTAACATCACATGGATACTGGGGAAATGTGCTTCATGCCACTGGGGAAATCATGGCAGAAGGAGGTGGTGATGCTCTGAGCAGTGTTCTGCTGGGAAGCTTTGGGTTTGACCATTCATATGGACATTATTGTTGCAGACCAAATGGTCATGTTTTTGCTCATTGCAGTATGTGCTTCCCCAGTTAAAAAAACACCTACTACCTGAGTACAAGCAAACATCTGCATGTTAGATATTTATTTATCACTCTGTGCTTCTTTGTTTTCTAGGTTGGATAGACGTGACTGTCACCTGGCTCTTCCATATTACAAAATGTCATGCCTGTCTGTGACGGAGGTGATTGAGAGGAACATGATCATGTGCAGAGGTGATGCAGGAGATTATGGGAAAGGCTTCCTGTTTTTCCTCAAGCACTCGCTCTATGAAGAAACCATGGAAGAGCTCAGTGAAGTGAGGAGGCTCTTTTTAATTCTCAATTTACTGTTAGTTGGTTAGTTAGGCACAGCATTCCTTATGAAGTCTAGGAAAATAAGAAAGCTACAGTTTATCCTTCAATAATATGACTTTATTTCCAAAATTTTATAACTTTATTCTTGAAATATTATGACCTTATTCTCTAAATATTATGATTGCATTTTCAAAATATTATGATTGTATTCTCAAAATATTATGACTTTGTTCTCAAAATATTACAACTTTATTCTCAAAATATTATGACTTTGTTCTCAAAATATTACAACGTTATTCTCAAAATATTATGACTTTATTCTCTAAATATTTAGACTTTGTTCTCTAAATGTTACGACTTAATCCTCGAAATAAATAATAGCTTTGCCATGCATTGAAAAATTGTTATGACTAAAAATAAGTGACACCCTTTTAATGAGAGCAGTTGATACATCGGGAAGAGTATGACAAAAACAATAACGATAACCTGTCCCGAAAAATCATGCATCATGTAGATGCTTCGCTACAAAGTAGTCATGCTAAATACAGATCCACTAAAAGAGTCTGCATAGTCTAAGTTATTGATGGGTCAGTCAGACGTGACTGAGATGCTAAACAAACAAAATCTGTTAGATAGACTGTAACCTTCTCTTCATCATATGCAGGAGACTGCAAACACAGTGCTGGAGATCTTCAGCAAGGCCGAGCCTAGCCAGCTTCCCTACATTGTAAGCAGCTCATTTATGAAGAGCGTGAGTCCTGCCCGTACACTGGCTCATCTAGAGCAGCTGGAGCTCAGCGGCGCCCCCTCTGTCACACTCACGCTGTGTAAGGCAGCTCAAGCGCTGCGTTTAGGAGATCTGCATTACTGCCAGCAGCAGATGGATCGGCACGCTGAGGTGGGTCAAGCAAGTGTTCATTCATTCAGTTGTTCATTCATCTCCATCTCCAGAAGCCTCTTCTAATTTATCAGCAACATAAGACAAATAGCCAGTAATGGCACTGTTGTCAGTAGTGGCTGCTGGTAATGTTAGGAAAACATTACAGTAATATTAATAAGTATACCTTTAATGCTAATATAAAATAATAAATGGTGCAAAACGAAAATACAGCTATGCTCTGTTTACAAGCTAATAAAATAGAACTGATTACAACAGGATAGGCCCACACACTTATGAACACCATTTACAGTTTGTTAACAATGATCATAAACACAAGTAACTAGCACACAAAAAAGTCTCTAAATACACCAAGAACAGCCTCTGGTCCAATCATGAGGTAACAAGCAAACAATCTGAGTCCCGTCTATGCACTCTGATTCATTGCACGTGTTGATTGGCGTGTGTTTAGCTGGGCCGGAAAGCAAATCGCCCTGCCCTAGCAAAACAATGTTATAATAAACCCCTGCCAGTACATAAATGAGAAAACTGTACACTACTGTATAGTGTGACATCAATGGCAGCACAGTATAGTGCCATTTTAAATATGGAGTTAAAAGGCTGATATTTATATCCTGTTATATCCTCTTACAGTTTATTGAAAGACATGGGTCATTAAGCGAATGGTTGCCGATCGTGTTGTCTTTCCAACCTGCGCTTTCACATTCCAATTTGGAAATCATGAACACAAAGATGTCTCTAACCAGTATTTTTAGTTCTACGATGCAAACCTAATTGGCTACAATTATACTGAGTGGTAAACTGTGTAGAACCGTAATTGTTAATGATGAGGAAATGAGAAAGTGTTGTTTTGTCTAGATGCTGCAGGTGTATGGTTTCATTGAGGAACCCAAGCTGCTGGTCCATGGCAGAGGGAAGTCAGTGGTGCCAACTCAGCTGGCGAGGCATCTGCGTGACACCCAGGATGGATTACTGGTGGCTGCAGTGGTGGCTCTTCACGAGAACAGCAAGATCAAACTGGACGAGGCCGGACTTTTCTTTCAGGTAAAATAATTTATAGGCCTGAAACTGAATCAGTGCATCTGCTCCATCAGGTTTGTAGGAGATGTTTTGTCACACTTCTAAGTGACTGATCTATCTTACTTGACTGAAGAAGTCACTCAGATGAGTGACGAAACATTTGTTCTACAAACCTTATGTCCGGATGAACTGATTCAGCTTCAGGGATTTTCGAACCTGGATTACTAAGCATGCATCAAGACTCATTTTTAGCCCTTCTCCACCAAATATGTCCACAAAAAGGTTCTTGATACCATAACTGGGATTTGGGGCTGGTAATAAAACATCCAACAACCTATTTATGTCCCAATTTGAAAAAGCTGTAAAGATTGTAATTATTATGTCTGTCTTTGTGTATCAGGAGTTGTGTAAGGACAGTGTTGAGCCTCAGAGTGTTCCTCAGCTGCTCATGGACTTCTGGGAAGCTCTTCTGGTGGCTTCACCTCAGGAAACGATCATCCAGGAGCTCCTGTTCCACCTTATTTCTGTCTACCTTGACCGCATTGTGTGCAGAAAGAGTTCGGGGATTAAAGCTCTCAAGACCGCAGAAGATCTGGTGAGTTCTGATCATAGCGTCGTAGTGACTTTATTGGTGTTTCTTCTTGTTAGCACTGGTGGGCTAGCATATAAATAAATAATAAAGCATTCATTCTATAAGTCTATAGCATATATGACTTTGAGCTGTGTGTCTGTGAACATACTTCTGCTGTCTCAGCTTATTTACTGCCATACCACTCACTCTAAACTGAATTTACTAGCACAGTAAGGCGATTCATACAAGATTTCACCTTCACGTTTTTCTTCTGTATATCATTTACAGATTAACTCTTGTTCTCACTTTGGAACTTTGTCCCCATGGGTGAGCGTCTTGACGCCTACTCAGTTCAACATCATACATGATCACCAAGAAGACCTCCAGAAACTCCAGGTCTCTATTTGCTTTTGCATCAGTATTTTGCCAATGTTGACAATCAGCAAAGGCATACCGTCCATTTTTCATTTGAGCTGGTTTTAGCAATTTCAGCCTTCTTATACGATTATTAGAAGTATGAAATAATTTCCATTAAATCATGTGCAAAGTATGTCAGACTGTGTGGTATCAAATGTTTTAGAGCCTTATTATGTTGTGATATTTTAATGTACTACAGAAAGCAGCATTGTCTGCAGAAAAGTCTATTAGCCGCTGAATTGACATAGTAGACGTAATGCCACTGCTTCACTGGCAGATCTGACTTCTTACATTTACTTAGTACAGATTAACCGTCATCTGCTCACAGTTTGATTCAATTCGCGACACAAAGTTCACAATTTGATTTTCTCACAATTAACAGATATATAGACACAGAGGGTGAACATTGCTAGTTGGAGTGAAGCAGTCTGGAAGCTAATAGTGGATTTAAATACCAGATTCCACACTGCTATGTTGAGGCCAGACATGGTGTTGTACTCAGAGAGCAGGAGGATAGTTTATTTTATAGAGCTGACAGGACCATTTAAGAATGAAGTCGAGGGAGCTTATGAGAGGAAGAATTTATTTTGTTAAATTGAAAGAAATGATTATACTTAAAACGTATTCAGATTTATTAGCTGAAGTCAGCGAGCCTGGCTGACAGGCACACATTAGACCAGTAGAGAAAGGTGTTAGGGGTTTTGTTTCAAAATCCAACACATCTCTGCTAGTTGTAGCACACAGCTAAGGATAACTTTAAAAGGGCTGTCAGGTGTAGCTGAAAGGGTTTGTCAGTGCTTGTGGAGGAAAAGGGCTCAAGATGAGTGGAAAACGGTAAGGCATGACTAATATTTAGGAATAGTGTAAGGGGTAAATCCTGGGCAGCCTTAGGCACCCGGGAGGCCATGGGGGATTTACATTGTACGTATAACGAGTGGTGTGTATAGTATGTACAGTGGAACATAAGTGGTAGGTTTGTGAGGTGAACTTGGAGGGGAGTGGGTCTTGGATACCAGACCTCACTGCTGAGCCTCGTGAAGGTATCATAGGCATAATTCAACGAAACCTACTTGTTGACCCCTCTTGAAGAGTTTACGAGGAATTTATTGGGTGTAGGATTTGGGTTTAGCTAAGGTGTTGGTCTCTGTATGACCCGGATAATAGTTAACAGGTGCTGATCAGCCACAGCAACATAGGAGAGATTATCATAGTGTTATCCAGGTATTAGATACAGGATTGTCTTTCTTTCCTGTTATATTTTGTTCATACACTGCTCACATAAATTAGGGGTTATTCCAAAATGATTTTTTTTGTGAATTTAAAAAATAAAATCACATTTCTGTAAGCAGTACATTTGATAAAAGACATTCCATTTATATTTCTGAAGTGTAAACAATGCAACACAAAGGACATTTTCATATATAAATTGAACAACACAAAATGTTTAGTTTTCCGCAATTAAAAGAAAATATAATAACATTTTCAATTGTAGTTTTATCATATCTTAAATACAGAGTGAAAACATTCCTTTCTGCTTTCTGAAGACCAATCATTAGAAATAGTCTGTGTTGCTCTTTTTAAGCAATTTTTTAAATACGTTAATTTGAAGTACTTTTCAATTTAAACAAAAAGAATCTCTTTAGAAGAGTAATTCCCACTGAGAACAGGGTATGGATTTGTGAGTGTGATGTATGAGACTGCAATTTGGGACCTAGCACTTAGGGTATTGGACTATAGACCAAAAGGTCCAGGCTTCAAATCCCTTCTCATATCATACATAAATGTATGATTGCACCCTCTGGTGTTCAAAAAATGCAATTGCATTAGATAAACAAGCACGTATAATCCAACTCGACGATGCACATGGGCCCCATTTTTCACCCCTATTTCTCATACTCGTAAGTCATACTCTGTTATTTCATATTGCAATTACAAATTATTTTGAAAAGCTTCTTAAATCAAAGGTGTACAAAGATAATACCTGCAATCAAGCATTGTATTTTGTGCATCATTTTCTGATGTTTGCACTGAGCAAAGGTTCAAACATTGATTCTGTACTTTTATATAAAAATCAACAAGGCAGCAACAAATAGCTAAAGTGTCATTCTCCATGTGGTGTGTTGTATTGCAGTCTCTACTGTGTGGTCCCACACTGGACGTGTTCTCCATAGTTCCTCTTCTAGAGAAGCTGCCTGATGCCGATAAAGCTGGCCTGAGTGTGCACGTGCTCTGCGTTACCAAACTCGGCCATCAAGAGAATGCCATCGAGAGGCTGCTGAACCGTTGCCCCCAAGCCATTATGCCATATGCTAACCACGAGCTACACGACGACAAAAGGGTACATAGCCATGATGATTGTGCACACTACATGACTGAAACATTTGATGACTTAGTTATTGATTAAGTACGTGCAGTGTTGGTGATTAAGTGTTGGGTGAAGAGATGGTTTCTGAGTGTGTGCACCCGGATCAGAGGGATTGTAGCCAAGCGTTAGCCCATGGAAGACGGGTCTTCTTTTGAGTCTTGGTCCTCCCGAGGTTTCTTCCTACCATTTTAGAGAGTTTTTCCTTTCCACTGTCGCCCTAGGCTTGCTCAACTTGGGACTGGCCTTTTAGATAATGTAATACTGTAAAGCTGCTTTGAGACAATGCTACGTTGTAAAAAGCGCTATATAAATAAAATTGAATAAAATTGAATTACCTGTATACTTTTCGTTATAGATTACAAATCAAACAAATGACAAAAATTAATCTTTTTTCTGTCTACCGTAAGTGAAAGACGTCACTGTGAGAGCCATTTGCACATAAGTTTTATGTGCTTGTTTTTATTGTTGTCGTTATTTACGTAATCTCCTTCTTAGTAGGAGATTAGTTTGGTTTGTTTGTGTTAATATAGTGCGTTTAGATGAAACATAAGTATAAGCAGGCACCTTCATAGAAAACGCACATCATCAGCATAACGATATGGACAAAGTTCACCTATGCACATTGAAAACGATGTGGATTGACACAATGTTTGAAATGTTTTGCCTCATGTTGCTGCAGCTGCCCGGCCTGGCTTGAAGCGTGGCTCTCTGGAGGAGGTGATGTACTTGGTATCCAGCGGCTTCCTGCGACGTGGAGCAGGCTTCCTAAAGAGCTCCGGCTCAGCGAACAGAGACGTGCGCGTTGGCATCACACAGGTTAATCATTGTTTCTTAAATAACCTAGAAAATCTCTATCACCTGTTCAAATCACGTGGTATTGTTTGTATTGATGTCTATCAGTGCATTCTTTGGTGCAACCCCAACACAGGGTCATAATGGTGCATTACTGTATTTTCTATTATTACTGTGAATTTCCATATATTAAAATATGATAGGATTAGACATGTTGAGTAGTAGTTCCACTTATCTCTACATACTTACACTCACACACTTTTCTCATTAATATATCCTATATATATACATACATACACACACACACACACACACACACACACACACACACACACACACACACACACACACACAC